>CAJNDT010000193.1:0-150000 GCA_905221615.1 Symbiodinium sp. CCMP2592
AAGGTTTTCTACTGGTCAGAAGATAAGTCTAAGATTGGATCCACTGGGTCCAAACATGGATCTTGGCTAAAAGGCAAGGTGATCTCCGAACTCGGAGGATCCATGGTAGGTGTGGATCTTGGAACACGCATCGTCCGCGTTAATATCTCAAAACTGAGGAAAAATTATGACATAACATCTGATGTAGAGATTCCTCTCGCGCCTGATGAGGAAACTCTGACGTCAGAAGGTTCTGACCACGCAAGTTGCATGGTCCCCTTTGATGCTTCCCTGCAGTCGACAGACCTAACGGTTCCGCATCAAGAGTGTCACTGGCAGGTCACCAGCACTGGGAAGATTGACTTCCTAGAACTCTACGGTGGATCTCCCCGTATGAGTCACAAGGCTGCCCTGTCAGGTCTGCGAGTAGGTCAGCCAGTCGACTTGCGTAGTGGTCTAGATCGTGAGCAACCGCAAGGTCGCTCCAATCTTCTTAGGATCATCAAGGAACAAGAACCTACTATTATTGTTATGTCACCCGATCACTCTCAGTGGTCTAGCTGGTACTCACAGTGGAAGAAAGGCTCTGCAAAGAGACTTTCTGTTTTAAAATTCTGTGAATCGGTCGCAGACCACCAAATGAAGCTCGGACGTTACTTTGTTCTTGAGAACCCATACTACAGCAGCCTCTGGTCTTCACCAGAAGCAAAACGCCTGTTTTCCAACCGCAAGATCAGCTATGAGGTCTGTAACCTACAAGCCTATGGCATGAAAGATCCAAAAGGATAATATGAATCGAAATCCTCGATTTTCATGCACAACCTGCCACCGCAGGTTCTAACTCCTCTCCAGAGGCATTCTGCCAAAACGAAATCTCCAACATCTCCACCTGGAGACGAAAAGGGTATTCAAGGCTACGGTCTTAAAACGAAACTCGCACAAGTGTATCCTTATGAATTCTGTGAGACCTTTGCCTCGTGTTTGGCAAGATTCCTGAAGAGAGATGCATATGCATCTCATCTTTCTTTGGTCACAGACATGCTAGAATACTCTGGAGATGAATGCCTCCAGGGACTTTCGGACCTTCTTGACCAGGAGTATTCACTTTTGACAGCAAATCCTCTCAAGGATTCCAAACTCTTACAAGATCCGAAAATCAGATCACTTGTTGCTAGAGTAAATTCCTTATCGAGTAAAACTGAATTACCATTGCATCATTCCAAACCATCACCGTCCCTTGATGCTTTGGTGTCAGACATTACTCGCCTTAGATCAAGACTCTTACCAGGGTCTGGTTTCGAACAGTGTACTCTATACAGAGGTACATTTGGAACAGTCAAAGCACTCACCAGTGTAACTGATTGCGTTCTTGTCTTCTGGAACAAGAAGAAGCCCAATTCGACTATGACGTGTTGCTTGCCGCACCAGGTTTCCTGGAATAAAGTACACCCATCAACCTTCTCGGGGGTGCTCTTCCAGATGACAGGCGGCAAGACTTCACCGTCCGTGCGAACACCGCCGAATGTTATCATGTCGGACGAAGAGGTTTCGCCGTCAGACCCGTCAGAACCCATGAGCACTAATCGCTCACGGATCACATCTGACGATGTCTCTATGCCGGAACCAGATCAGACGATGCCTCCCGGCACGCCGCCGTCGCGTCCTCCTCCTCCCATACCTCCACCGCGACTACCGGCCGTTTCCTCCGATGAGCCCGTGGCTCCTGCTCGGGCTAAGCCTCGCGTGCATCCGCCTCCTCGCGTTCCGTCTCCTCGGCGTCGGGGGGGTGATGTGTCGCCAAGGTCTTCATCGGAAAGGAAAGTTTCGCCGCACAAACAGAAATCACCTTCACAGGTGCCGACACCAAAACCTAAACCGAAGGCACATCCACAGGGACCCATTCTTCCGTTACAACAAGATGAAGAAGATTCTGAAGAAGAACTGGTCCCGGACGACCCCGGACAACTGTCCGCTCCTTCTCACACCTCTGGTTCACCAGAACCGGAGAGCGATGCCGAGTCAGAAGACACAAGGTATTACTCTGATGAGGAAGGTGACCTGGTCGTAGATGAGAAGGACTGGATCCTTCTCACAGAAGAACAGAAACTGTGCAGTAACACAGGTTCTTTCTCCATGCCTCGGTACATGCATGGCGGACCCGTAGAAATCAGAGAGGTAACATCAAGAGTGAGGTCAGACCGAACACGGTATAAACCCACCAAAAGGTTCCGATCTGACATCCGTGAAGAGTATGATCTTCTCACGGAAGAGGACAAGGCCTTATCCCTAAGTTCCCCCAGGAACTCACCAAATCTGACCCAGAAGGCACAACGGAAGGAGGCAACCGCCAAGGAAAAGCGTGAGATGAAGAAACAGTTTGATGAAGCGAAAGCAGCAGAATATCAGAGCTGGTTAGACAATGATGTCTTTGAGCTCGTCGATACACGGAAACTCGGAAACATCCGAAATTATGTCACTGGTCGATGGGTCCTGACTCTAAAAAGAGATAAGGACGGAAACTTCCTTA
This sequence comes from Symbiodinium sp. CCMP2592, assembly GCA_905221615.1. NCBI lineage: Eukaryota > Dinophyceae > Suessiales > Symbiodiniaceae > Symbiodinium > Symbiodinium sp. CCMP2592. Next base: position 2,507 of record CAJNDT010000193.1, read on the forward strand.
AGTGCAAGGCCCGATGGGTCCTAAGAGGTTTCCAGGATCGACAAAAGGACATACAGCAAACTGATAGTCCTGCTGCGAGTCGCCCAGGTTTCCGCTTAGCGATTCAACTAGCAGCTAACAAGCTGTGGAATCTGACACACATCGACCTAAAGACTGCTTTTCTGCAGGGTGAAGCCTATGATGAGTCGAGAGACATAATCTGTCAGATTCCTCCTGAAGCAGGTTATCCTCCCTACATTGCAGCGAGGATGAAGAAACCCGCTTATGGACTTAACGATGCACCTCGAAGATGGTGGAACATCGTTGATAAGGCACTCCTGTCTTACGGCCTGGTGCCAACCCGTGCGGATCGCTGTACATATGTTCTGTATGGTAAGAAGTCTGCAACAGCAGATGCTGAGATCAAGAAGTCTCAGCCAAAGACCATGGAATCAGCGATTGACTATCTCCTAGATCCCATAGCAGGCAACAATGCCAAGGGTAGACAGGTACATGGAGTAGTCTGTTTACATGTAGATGACCTGTGCATGGCCGGTGATGACACCTTTCGTAAGGCCGTGATTGAATCGATCAAAAAGGAGTTTGCAGTCGGTTCTGAAGACACGAACGATATTATGTTTGTAGGACAGAGATTAGTCTGGAAGGATGCTACAGCATCAGTGCCAGCACATATCTCAGTAAATCAGAACCTAGCTGTTGAAGCTCTAGAGGAAATTGTTTTTGATAAGAAGCTCAACAATGAGCAACAATGCACACCACAGCAGCACACTGCTTACAGAAGTGTTTTAGGACAGATCAACTGGCTACAAAGCCGGACTCAAGCTCACATCTGTTATCGCTTCAGTCGGTGTGCGAGTAAGGCTGCCAAGCCTACTATCGGTGATATTCGAGAATTGAACAAGCTTGTTAGGATTTTGAAGTCTACTGAAGTAGAACTGCGTTTTTGGCCGCTGAAAGGAAATCTCAGAATCCTCGGTTACCCTGATGCTTCCTACAGGAACAATGATGACAAATCATCTCAGAGAGCACATGTTATTTTCCTTGCTGAAGATCGAAATCCAAAGCTAAAGGGAATGAAACAATCAGCAGCAGCTGCTTCTTCCAAGAAGAACGATTTCTCTGAATCCTCTATTAAGGAAACATCCTCGAGAGGTAGCCTGGTGGATTATGAGTCTCACAAGATTACGACAACCACAATGTCCACAACAGTGGCAGAGCTTAACGCACTGATGCGTTGCTTTGGTACTTGCCTGTTCCTCAAGGGACTTTGGGCAGATCTCTCATCAGAGACCGTACCCATACATATCAGAACAGATGCGAACAATCTTGTGACAACAGCAGGCACGACACACCTTCCAGAGCAGAAGGAAACTCACCACCTCATTCAGATGCTTCGTAAGGAATCCAACTCTGGATCTTTAGATGACCTAGCTCATGTAAGCTCGAAGTACTGCCTAGCTGATGCATTAACAAAGCACTCGGCGCAACCTGATGAGCTTATCAAGGCTCTGGAAACAGGGAATTTACCAGAAACAGACATTCATCCACCCTTCCGTGAACTTCTTCAACATAAAGCTTTCACTGTTCGGTGGATCATAGACAATCTCAAGAATGCCGCCACAGCGGTAGCCTTCCTTGGAATTGATATCTCAACAGAGATTTACCGATTATTTTACTGCCAAGGAATATGGTGGTAGTCTCGTTTGCTGGTAGCACAACCATGTGCTGGATTTTCTATTTAGACTGTTTTCCGTCTAAAAGAAAATTTGTGTCTGCGAGCTGCGTTTTCATTAAGATCGGACATGTTCATGAGAATTATATGTTCTGTATCATCCGCAGCCGCTTTCAGCCTCGAGCCTCACAGCAATCAGCCTTTCGGGCTAACCAAGCGTTCCTGATCCTGTTTGGTCATTGTGCCGTAATGAGCACACGATCAAACTTCCGTAGCCGTGATGGACACGCCCTACCCAGGGCAGTGCAGGCGTACCATGAGCGACATCCACACATGGATAGCTCGTACCCCGAGTCTCGTCGGGAAGCATCACGTCGAAACACCGAACACGGTGGACACCGAATTCACAAACGTGAGAAAAATCACGAGCCTCAATTCATCATCATGGGTCACCAACAGGTGTTCAATCCGCATCCAAGAGATCTTGCTCAATTGATCTCACGATATGGCCATGCGAGTGGAGCAAGGCTCACTCTAAACTCCAGACATGGAGTCAGGCTCTACGAAGGAGTCCTTCAAGGACCATGGGACAACAGTCCCCTTGTATACTGGGATAACAACGTCGGTAATCACGCTCGTGATCCACGCCAGTTCTGTACGATGCTTGCACATCACCTTCAGACAGGCCTCCCACCGGAGGTAGAACAATGTGTGAGCCTTGATGGATCCGGAGAATATGACTATTCCTCCTCAGTGCCAAAACTGGCAGATGTAACAGGTCTCTCACCAGAGATGTGCTTCCACATTCTTTCCAAGACCAACAGAGTCGGAAGGTGGTTGGCACACTCAACAAGACACCTTCAGAACCAGCGCCCAGATCTCTTTGCTGGCCAACACAATTATCTTCTGGACATGTTCAAGTTGGCCGATGCAGAGCTCGCACAGTATACACCACAAGAGATCGCGCTTGGTGTCCTCCTCAACACTAAGTCTAGGTTTGTGGTCACCATGGTTTATAACAAAGATGGCAAGGCCGAAACCACAGATGCCGCCGTTAACATCCCACCGGATGCAAATGTGTTGACCATGAGCAAAATTTTCCTTTCGGCAGTGGGAGGACACGGTTCACGACGAACTCTACCAAGAGCTGAAGAACCAGATCCTGAAGAAGAGAGACCAAGGTCACACATGACCATCTCAGACTTCATGGCAACGGGGAGCAATCCAGTGCAGTCCCGTGCACAGCGTCTCTCCACTAACGCGCCGAGGCCCGTCGGCATGGAGGATTTTGTTCGACAGAACAACCCTTGTTACATCATGCATGCCACGGACCTACAGGCATTATCCTCAATCCTGAGGCACGGTCTGGTACCATCAAACCTCCTAGCGCAGGTGGTTACAGCACCAGATTTCCAAGCTCTCGTGAATGAAAACAGTCGTTCCAACAGGGACACTGTTCAGTTCTCAACGCTAAACCTGGCGAATCCCAATCCGACCATGTTGCGTGCCAACAAGGCACTGCTTCTGGTATTCGATGCAAATAACGTAGTGAACGAGGTCACAAACCTGTGGCAGTCGCAAGTAGGGATGTTTGCTACACCAGATGTAGTGCATGCCCGTACTCTTAGCGCCGTATTCGCACCCTCTGAAACACTCTGGGTATCATCGCAATACGATGAGCTCAAGAGCATCGGACCATGGTGGGCAGACCATTGCTCCGAACAGATGCCGTCAGCGACTTACGAGTCGAAGAAATGGTGCGCAAATTACGGCCGAGAAATCGAATCGGCACTTCGAAAAGTGGCAAGGCGAAATCTGCCACCAGAGCCTCCCAAGGCTAGATCTTCTCACAAGAAGTCTTTTTCTCTGCCAAAGACAGAGGCTGACACAGCTCCAAACCTGGAGCAAACCGCTTCTGCAGGTGAGGTACCTCCGAAAACGGAGACTACTGCAAAGGAGATCCATCCGAGATCCAAGCTCGCCCGGCAGGCCGAGGCTGACAAGGATCCGGACAGTCTTATGGGACAGCTCTGGAACTCCGACGGCACCAGAAGCGCCACCGAAGTTCTTAAGATAACGACAGGTCACAAACCTCCAGAACCTGTTCAGGATACTTCCGCCAACGTAGTTCCTCCCAAGGAAGAATCTTCTGGAACAGAGACGGAACCTGAGGAACCGGATCCTAACCAGGATCGTGACGAAGAATCAGACGATGAGTCGGCATCAAGCGAAAAGAGCTCAAAATCTTCGTCATCCTCAGAACTCCGAGTTGATGTTAATCCGTCTCACAAGACGAACTCTGCACCTGCAGCGTCGGAGGAGAAGAAAGAATCTCCCACGGAAGAGATCACAGAGAAACTTAAGAAGGTCAAACTTGACCAACCAAAGCCTGAAGCAGAATATGTTCAGAGTTCAGACGAAGAGCCACAGAAACCAAAATCTCCTAAAAAGGAGAAGGAGAAATTCCTAGTTCTCTTCGATCCTGAAACAGAAAGTTATTATCGAGTCAACAGAAGCAAGCTCAACCTCGAATACGAGGAACCTGCTGATGAGGAAGATCTCGTAAGAGAACATGAGCGCATCAGCGCTCGACTTCGAGAAAATCGCAAGCACCGAATCTCGAAGTCATCGTCTAACCCGGCTATGCAACAGGAAATGAAAGAGAGAATCTGGGTTAGTCGATGGAATCGAAAAATCCGAAGTCCACTCATGATCAAGGATTCTGAGGCTCCTGACGAAGAGGAGTGGGACAGACCCAGAGATTCGGCATCTTCCTCCTCTGCACCTCCTACCAAGGAGAGATTTGTAGGAGTACGCAGGACAGCCATGAGTCTTAACCAAAGGATACGGCTGATGACACGACCAGATAATCCTCTCTGCGATCTTTGCAACCAGCCTACAGGCTATTTTTGCTATTCCTGTGGTACGATTGTATGTGCAGACTGTCGACTTACCCCACAGGGTAAACAACAGATGTGCGAGTGCATCTTGCCAATCGATTGCCTCGAGACCTCTAAAGTGTCAGCAGGAATGATCTCAGAAGAGCGTCAGGTTTTATACGAGGCCATCCTCACACATGAGGACGTAGATTTGGCAGTCCAGAAAATCAACATGTATTGCGACCACGCAAGGAATTCGTTCATGAGAGCCCATCCAGGCGTTGATCCATGTAGCTTTGATGATATTAGGAATAATCCTCCTAATACTTACACCAGCTCCACAGAGGCTCCAACCCTGGAGGAATACAAGAGCATCAACAAGGGTCACATCAATATCAAGGACTCCAGAACAAGCCACCCGGCGTCTTTTCTCTCTCTTACTGGCTACGAAGACAAACTGGTGCTCGACGCACATTACGAGATAGTTCGTAATAGGATGGCCGGTGTTAACGAAAAGAGAGAACACATAGAGGGCTCAAACCCAGACAGCGTATCACTAAGCCTAGTGGTATGCAACTGGGGAAATATGGATCGAGCGCCGGTGCCAGCAGGGAATCCCAAAAAGAAACTCAAACCTGAGAAGGGATTCGATTACCACCCTCTTATTGACATGTGCTTCAACAATTCAGCACATATTACCCTCGTACTCGAGGCAGGAGCACTTGCGTCAAAGTATTCGATCGCAACCATGCGACAACATGAATACAGAGGGATGCTAATCCATTCTCCTCCCAAGGAGCCTGAGGCACCCTCAATGTATATTGGAGTCAAGGGTGACCCAACAACAGACATCTCTCTCGTCCACCACTTTTACCGTCACCGAACAATGAAGCCTAAAGCTGGTGGTCCCAAGAAGCAACTGTGGGCATGCCACGGTGCGGTATGCCGCCTCACCTTTGGGTACCACAGTACCATCAAGGAGGCAAAAGAATGGGTCCACCCATATTCCGGCCAGAGGATGACGAGAGATGAGTACATGAAGATTATCGGATATGACCCTCTCAAGGGTAAAAATCCTGACAAGGATGGACCCACTGATGGCTCTTACCTCTCACCAGAGGCGTGTCTGACACTGTCGGACCTCGACCCTTCGCCGGTTCTCTGTGAATGGAACGGCCATGTCGAGGGTGATGAGCCACCAGAGGAAGACTTTGAGTCATACGCAGAGATCTTCTCACAAGAAGCATCAAACGATCTTGACGAGATGTGGTGTACAAAAGGGCCTTACAAGGTCATCACCATCGCGATCGTCCATTTCAACTCATACATGACTCATAAGGAAGAACAGAGGCGCGAACTGGTGAACGCGTTCCTCAACGAGGTTCTCCCTTTCAAACCGGATGTAATTGCGGGGGATCTCAATAATATTGCGTCGAGGCTCACCTTAAAAGGTGGAGACGTTCACCCGCGAAACGGTTTGTTTTCTCTATACCTGGAGAAGAAACTTGCAGCATTCAACAGAATAGCAGGAAGGCACTCACAAGTGCGACACCTCTGCTTGAACAACTCTGACCAGCACAGACTGGCACGTGCAGATCGTCTACCGCCGGACCCGGCGAAGAAAGTTGCTGACCTCGACTGTATCAACAGTTATATCCTTGACTGGAGTAAAACGCCGCACACGGCGTCACCTAGTCCAAGAGATGCTACACCTGCCGCCGAAAGAACATACTGGGAACGAGTCTCAGATATGTGGCAGGACATGAACAGAAACAGGGATATCGATATCCGTCTGTTTGTCTCAGTCAAGCAGTACTATTCAACTTTTTCTAACCTTGACCTGTGGTTGAGTCCCTCTGACAAAGATTGGCACAGCCCTTTGGGCTTCACGATACAACCAATCCTTACAAAAGGGAAACACAACCGGTCAGATGCCCAGGTTCAGAAGATCGCTGACAAGCGACAGGCTTACAAGCAGCGTAATGCTGAATACTGGGATTACAAAGACTCATTTATGTATTCATCTGGCAACAGCTGGTACGACAGACAGCAACCACAAGGTAGCTATCACAGATATGGAAGATTCTGGGAAAGGCCACAGCCTGAACGTCCCAGCGAGCCTGAAGGCTCTCCTCCAAGAAGGAGCCAGGCATCATCGTCCTCTTCACAACAAGATCTACCAAGATCGAGATCCAGACCTCAGAGAGCCAGTCTTGTTGACAAGCTCAACATGTCTTTAGAGGAACTGGACACACTTGAGGAACAACAAGAGGAAGAACATTTGATCCGTGAGATGGAGAGTGTTATTGAAGAGCACGAACGAGAAACATCAAACCTGATGTCGGCTCAAAGAGATGAAGACGAACAGGAGGAAGAATCTTCCAGTCGCAGAAGAAGAAGGAAGTCATCGCGACCGCCGTCTGCTCCGAGCAGCAAGGCACTCCGAACAGCTGCCACAGCAGCAGGGTTGTCGAACTGGTTCGGACACCCTAATCAAGGCGGTGCAAAGGGAGAGTCTATCAAGACTGATGAACCTTCACTTCCAAACTCACTAACCAGTGAGCAAGACTTCTCCGTCTTCAGCATCGCGTGGAATGTGTTTCTGCTGCTAATGGGCCTACACTGGATGTGGAAGCAGCTCACCAGGGCTCCCATCAGATGTATGGACCGCCAACAATCAAATGCAAAAGCAGCAGCGAAACGACCACCACCATTTCTCGAACCCGAGAATGAACCACAGACGCGTGAACCTTTAGGACCCAACAGGGTCAATTCTGGAGAAACAACGGATTTGCGACCTGTGTGGCACACTTCCCGAAGCGAAGTCTACCATCTTTCAGACAGCTGTTACCAGCTCAAGCAAGCAAAAGATGTTTCAAGGAAGGTGCTGTGTAAAACCTGCCTCCAGGCAGTACAAGTTGCGGAGATTCGCAGGAACGATCCTTTTCAAAGAGGTGATACACGATCACGTGGCACCGAAAGGGACATTGAACGGTTTCAAACCTATGACGATGCAAGTACTACTCCTCATATGAGGCAATTATTCAGTGATGCATTGCATTCACAAATGGCCGAAGAAGCCATGCAGATTACCTATACATCAATCCCTAAGGGATCCTCGGCAAGAGCCAGAGGTACATCTGCACTCGCAAGTGCCTCATCGTCGTCAGTGCCCAAGGCAATGCCACCAGTGCCTAACAAGGCAAACATGTCACCTCCACCTAAGACTCCTCCGCCAAAGGCGAAAGGAACAGTACCTTCAGATCCTCCGAGACCAAAAGGTCCTACCAGAAGAGGAGGTCAAAATCGGCGCATTCAACGAAAAGCAGCTAGAGAAGCCCATAACAGTGGACTCTGCAACCATGCAGACGCTGCACTTGGCGAAGCCAATCAAGGCCAGGCCATTAACACTATGTGCCGAAACATGGCAGTAAGACACGTCAGCTCTATCGATGCAACGGTAGAAGCAGCCGAGCAGTTTACACAACGCGTGCAACAGCACGTAGAAACATATGATGAAGAGGAACCGTGGAGCACGGAGTTTCTACCAGTCGTGGAAGTCCTATTCAGGAACTTGAGCAGCGACGAAACAACTGTCATACATGACAATCATACGGTAACTATGCCTATTGAGAAATATCTCGACCTCCTCAGAATCGCACAATCATTGCGAAACTCTATCCAGAGAGACAAGGAGGAAAGAAAGGATCATCTTGACACCATCCAAGATACTCTATCCAGAGTGGAAATCCTTCTAACAGCACTGAAGGACTCAAAAACAGTCTTCAATCAATTGGTCCATTCCTCACTAGAGATAGAGCGAAGACATAAAAACCTCAAAAATGTCCTTGAGACACTTTTTGACGACCAAAGCTCTGAGGAAGACCAGTCAGAATCTGACCATGAAGAAGTCCTAACTCCTTCTGCAGCACAGTACTGGAACAGCCTTCATGCCCACGCCTTATCTCCCTCAGGAGATGAAAGTGAAAGATCATGGGCGTCCTCAGACGGACAGCTTGAAAGAAGAAGGGCCGAACGGGCAAAGGCTAAGCAGCCACAACCGGCTAAAGCCGAGGCAACTCCAATCAGCTCACAAGCTGCACCAAAGGCCGAGCCAAAGGCGACTACATCCAACCATGGATATGACACTGCAGACGCCGCCTTCACCAGGGCTGAGAACAGATTACTCGGAATCTTTTCAAGTTCCGAAGAAGATCACTCAGACCCGGATGAACCACATCCGAACGTCTATGCTCGAGCCTATGATCCAAACCTGGATCCAAATCTGAGATAAGGAAAATCTCAGAGTTTCACAACAGTGACTCACAAGGCTCTAACAAGAGCACAGTGAAGGGCTGCATAATTCGATAGAAGAACATTACCAGACCTGATCCTGTACAGACGATCTCTCTGACCAATGTGCATGAAAGAGTTCAAAAGGAGTGATTTCAAGAGTGACTTCAACAGTGTACTTCAGTGCTATACCTAGCATAAACAATATGCTGTTTTTATCATGAGTCCAAACTCCGCAACTGTGACAGTGGGCATAATAGTATATGTGTGAATGTGCGGCCATGCTTCCGGTAAAAGAAAATTAGTGTCTGTTTGTTTGCGTAAACCTCTAAAGGGGTAGCTCTAACAGGTACCTACAGCAATGGCTGCATGCTCATACATATACATTCCGCTGCCCATTGGCTCACAGTGGTTTTACCATATTGAGACAAGACAAGCTCTCCTTGCGTAGCAAGACAAAACAACTACTGTCCGTGTGCAGGGCGCTGCCCTTTGATCCTTAGGGAATAAACTGGTCATACACCTCCTAACAAGGAGCATTTCCTTGTGGGTGTATCGGCTCACCCCTTAGGGAAGACCCCTTTAAAGGGGGCTTTAAAGGGGCTTAAAGGGGGGCTTAAAGGGGGGCTTAAGCCCCCCTTTGTCAAAGGGGGTGGGGCCCATCCTCGCACCTTGCCGGTGGCATCCGTGAAGGTTTGCCGCCATTGGCAGCCCTGGCCGTCCAGCTCGTGGTTCGAGGTGCGCATGGAGTAGACTAGCATGGCCGGGTCTGCGCCAGGCATCGAGACTCCACGTACGCCGTGGCGTCCAGGGACCAATTGAAGTTGGCCCAGGTTTGAGCAGAGCAGATACGCCGCCGCGGGCTTGCTGTACCAGCTACGGCCCAGCTAGGGGAGCCTGCGCAGCAGAGCCTGCCGATCGTCCCGGTGCAGGTCCATCCGCCAAATGCCCGTCCCTTGAGTGGTCTAAGAAATCCAGAGGGCTGAAAACAGGGAGGAGGAAGGTGGCGTTCGCACGACGTCCACACCGTGGCAGAACCGGTCGCAGCGCCGGCCTGCACGGGCTCTGCACGTGGGTTTCGTGCACGCTGCGGCACACGCGGCTCTCCACACACGCAACGCGGGAGGACTCCAGGAGGGTTTTGTTCCAGTGCTATTCCAGGCAAAGGGCCTGCAGCATCTGGAGCTGGCCTTCCAAAGCCTGGTGCACCAGCACGACGTGGTCGAGCTCGCAGGAGCCCAGCTCGATCGGGGCGGAGCAGATAGTTTTGCTCCTCCAGGATTCCGGCTGGCGCGTTTGGCTTTGAGGAGGTGCTGGAACTCGGCGGCGGCGCCGGCCAGGCGCTGGCCGCGGTACGGCAGGCCCAGCTTCTGCATCCAGGCCTGGAGGATCTCGGCGTCCTCGAAAAAGGGCGGCACCGTGGACTCCTTCCGAGTGCCGCTAGAGGCCCTCGCTGCGCGGGATGTCGTCGCAGTGGGAGACCCCCCGGGCCGATTTGTAGAAGTAGGCATGGGCCTGGTAGCACGTGAAGGCCACGGCCTGTCGGAGGCTGGTAGGCGTCCAGGAGCTCGCCGCGGCAGCTCACGAAGAACATCGGCGCGCATCTCCAGGCGGTGATGCCCCGCTGCTCCCAGCCCCTGTCGCAGATGGCGTCGAAGTCGGAGAGGACCTCGGGCAGGGGGAGCTGCAGCAGCGGCCAGCTGCCTCGCCACGCAAAGCTTGTCGTTCCTGGTTTCGAAGGCGCTGGGCAGGATCTCGGAGCCGTTGTAGAGCTGGTAGCTGATTTCGTGGAGCGCGCCCATGGGCTGCCGCAGGGCCACCTGCACCTGGGCCCTGTTGTCGACCACCTCCAATGTTTGCTTGCAGAAGGCCCACGGTGCGTCGTAGCGGTACTCCCAACTGCCTCAGGGCGGCCTCCTTGACCCGGGCGTGGGGCTGCTCAGCGACCCGTTGACCACGTGATGGGAGGAAGTCGTCGCGCTGGTAGGGCCTCTTTGACGGGTGACGGGTGCCAGTGATGCGGACAGGCACGTGGGCGAGCCAGTCCGTGTACTTCTCGCGGAAGAAGGCCTTGCCCAGCTTGGTGAGGTGGTAGTTGCCGTCGGGCTGCAGGGAACGCACAGGCTTCTTCAGCCCGGAGCGGAGGAGGATGTAGTCCGTGGCCCTCGCGGATGAGGGGCTGCTCCTCGTCGAACTGCCTGGAGGGGGGGCGGCCTCCCACGAGGCCGTAGAATTGGCCCGCCCTGGTGAGCTCGCCGTTGGGGCGGGACAGTAGGACCGCTGCGAGCCCTGACCGTGCCGCCCTGGGCCGCTCGGCGGATGGCTTCTCGCTGCTGTGCCCAACTGAGTTTTCTAGGGCGCGGAGCCGGCGGTCTCGGCGGACGAACGAGCTGCAAAAAAAAGGCCAGCGTTCCGTTCCCCAATCCCCCCTGTCTTAATAAATGCAGGATAGGGGGGGGTACATAAATGCAGGAAGGTGTTTTCTACATTATCAGGTCTGGGGGTTGGGCAGGGGGGGTCAAGGGGTTTAGGGTATTGGAGCAGAAAGCCATGATAAGCCATGCAGGGTCCGGCGGGTGGGGGTTCGGTTGGAATTTGGGCAGACGCATGCAAGAGGCAAAGGGTACAGCAGAGAGAGTGAGAGAGAAAGAGAGAGAGAGAGAGAGAGAGAGAGAGAGAGAGAGAGAGAGAGAGAGAGAGAGAGAAAGAAACAGAGAGCGAGAGAGAGAGAGAGAGAGTGCCATTCAGCAGTGGATGTGATCGCTCCTGGCTGCCACACTCGCTGTTGCTCCAGGGGCAAGTGGCCCAACATGTATGCGCTCGGTGTCGATGCCAGACAAAGCGTGACAGCGCAGCTGAATGGCACCTACTTTGCACACCCATGCACACCCCACACTCGTAGCAGCCGTAGCCGTAGCAGCACCTAGCAGCGCACCCCAGCAGGGCCGGGGGGGGGAACGGGTTCCGAGATGGTAGGTCTGCAAGAATTCTGAACCCACCAGAAGTAGGGTTTCGGGGTTTAGGGTTTAGCGTTGAGGAGTTTAGGGTTCAGGGTGTAGGGTTTCGGGCTTTAGGGTTGAGGAGTTTAGGGTTCAGGGTGTAGGGTTTGGGGCTTTAGGGTTTAGGGTTGAGGAGTTTAGGGTTCAGGGTGTAGGGTTTGGGGCTTTAGGGTTTAGGGTTGAGGAGTTTAGGGTTCAGGGTGTAGGGTTTCGGGCCTTAGGGTTTAGCGTTGAGGAGTTTAGGGTTCAGGGTGTAGGGTTCCGGGGTTTAGGGTTTAGCGTTGAGGAGTGTAGGGTTCAGGGTGTAGGGTTTCGGGGTTTAGGGTTTAGGGTTGAGGAGTTTAGGGTTCAGGGTGTAGGGTTTCGGGCTTTAGGGTTTAGGGTTGAGGAGTTTAGGGTTCAGGGTGTAGGGTTTCGGGCCTTAGGGTTTAGGGTTGAGGAGTTTAGGGTTCAGTATTCGGGTTTATAAGGTTGAGGACGAGCGTAAGCAACCCCGCCAGAGACGAGCATCATGAGCATCAGCCGGGCCTGGGCTGGAATAGAAAATCCTACATTTACAGATCACATGGCCCGAGGGGTGTGGAAAATGTAGTCTGCATTTTCCTCCCCCCCCATGGTTAAGTCAGGGGGGATGTTCCCCAGACGCCCCGACTGGGGGCCACAGATGCTGCAAAAAAACGGGCAGCATTCCGTTCCCCGACAGCCCCCCTCGGAGGGGGACTGAGAGGGTGAGGCTTCGGAGCTCCCCCATTTCCTGGAGAGCTCCCCGGTGCCTCGCGGACCGGCGCGAAAAGTCCTCAGGGGTCCCGGCGAACCTGACAACCGCCGGTGGTTAGCCCTAAAACAGTCGGGCAACCCCCTCGTCTCCGCTGGGACCGCCGTGCCACAACCTAGAGCCTCTCCCCACAAGGGTGGATCATCGGCCCTAGGCCCCGGCTCAGCGTGCCCCATTAGGGTAGAGTAGGGTAGACGCGACGACGACGAGTCTCAGCGGACGAACGAACGCTGGCGCACTGCAGCTTGCTCCGCAGCCGCCATGGATGCTCTAGAGCAGATCGTAGACTTGCCCCCTGCTCAATTGCAGCAGTTTTTGGGGGGGTTGAACATCGGCCAACTGTCAAGGCCGGATCGCGGAAGCTTGCCCCCGAAACCATGCTGATCGCTCAAGGCTTGCTGCTGCTGCGAGCGCAATCGTGCAGCGCCGCGTGGAGTGGCTGACACTCCTGGCACAGGCCAATACATCTGAAGTGCGCTGTCACATTCCCGCCTTTTGTGTTGCCAGGAGCAAGAAGAGGAGGAGGTCGTGGAGGAAGAAGAGGTTGTGGTTGTGGAGGAGGAAGCCGGAGGCAGGGAGGCACCAGGAAACCCCAGAACCTGAACCCCCAACCGCTCCGCAGGAGCGTCCTCGTTCTCGATCTCCTCGCCGCGCTCGTCGCGGATGAATGGTCGGAGCCTCAGTGTGCTGTTCTTACGGGCTTCGCCCTTTCACTGCGCTCCGCGCGTGCCGCCTCGGCCTTTTTTCCCTCTCGACGGCGCCCCGCCTTGTCGCGGCGGGGGGGCTCAGTACCCTCTTAGCGAGGGGAAGCCAGGAGGGTGCCACGACGACGACCTGCCTGGGATCGAAACATTTTCCGTTCGTGATGTTCTGGAGGACGACGCGGCGACACCAGCCGTGATGCACCGCCACGGGTGCACCACAGGTGCATCACAGGTGCATCACCCCCCCGGCCCTCCCGGACCTGCCTGGGATCAAAACATTTTCCATTCGTGATGTTCTGGAGGACGACCTGGCGACGACGAGGTTGCGACGACCCGTGATGCACCGCCACGGGTGCACCACAGGTGCATCACAGGTGCACCACTCCCCGCCGACCTCCCGGACCTGCCTGGGATCAAAACATTTTCCGTGTGCGTTGTTCTGACGACGATGTGGCGACGACGAGGTAGCGACCAACCGTGATGCACCCCCACCCAGGTGCACCACCCCCGACCCGTGATGCACCGCCCCGACCTCCCTGGGATCAAAACATTTTCCGTGTGCGTTGTTCTGACGACGACGTGGCGACGACGAGGTAGCGACCAACCGTGATGCACCTCCACCCAGGTGCACCACCCCCGCCCCGACCTCCCTGGGATCAAAACATTTTCCGTGTGCGTTGTTCTGACGACGACGTGGCGACGACGAGGTTGATGCACCTCCACCCAGGTGCACCACCCCCGACCCGACCTCCCTGGGATCAAAACATTTTCCGTGTGCGTTGTTCTGACGACGACGTGGCGACGACGAGGTAGCGACCAACCGTGATCTCCACCCAGGTGCACCACCCCCGACCCGTGATGCACCGCCACGGGTGCACCACAGGTGCATCACAGGTGCACCACCCCCGCCCGACCCACAGATCCAAACGGAACGTGAACCAAGGAAACGGTTCCGCGGCACAGGATCCGCGGCGCAGGTTCCGCGGAACCGGGTCCGCGGCGCCGGTTCCGCGGCACCAGGTCCACGGCACAGACATCACAGGTGCATCACCCCCGCCCGACCCGTGGTGCACCGCCACAGGTGCACCACAGGTGCACCACAGGTGCACCACCCCCCGCCCGACAGCGATAACCCGCACAGCCCTGAAACCGCAACATAGCCGCTGCCTCTCTCTTGTATAGCGGGGTCTACGGCCCACAATCGATCATCCAGAAGGAAGCTGATTCAAAATCGAAAGGGCGTTGAGCCTACAGCCTCGGGTCAAAAACGAAAGATCGACAGGGCTCAGGGCCGTAGGACGCAACGATCTTCGGCCCTTTAGGCCCAAAATTTTCCTCGCAATCGCAGCTCGACGATTGTGGACCCGAGCGGAGCGAACGAGCTCACGGAGCGAACGGAGCGAACGAGGGAGCTCCGTTTTGAAATAGTTGTTCAAACCTGGGTTTTGAAGCCCAGGTTCCGGAACCCAGGTTCAACCCAGCCCGCATAGAACACCCATAGAGACTGTGGATGTCGATCTGTTCTGGTCCGACTCCGCTTTATTTCTTTTCTGAGAAATGAATTTGCAGCGTCCCTCCCGGCGTTACTGGATTGGGTCAGGATAAAAACATGTGCCGGAAGTTCACGATTTTTGTTTTTCAACGGAGCTGGAACAGAAGAAGAGATTTTGTTGCATGTGATTTGGTTTGGCTCCAGGCTCAGATACAGTCTTACAACGTTGTTTCTATGCAGATTTTCAATGTAAGTGCTCGGCCAAAAGATAAGCTTGCAATTCTAAGTCCCTGTCAGCTCATGCTTGTAATGCAGTCCACCCGGTGTTAATTCTGATTTTCAAATTTCTGGAGGTAGGGAAACAAATCTTTCCAGATGCAAGCTGATTCACCACCCTTCAGCGAAGTGGAGTTTGTTCTTAAAGTTCCCTTCAAGCCCCCTTGAAGTCTTCCTTCAAGTCCACCTTGAAGTTCCCCTCAAGTCCCCCTTGAAGTTCTTCTTGAAGGTTCTGAAGGTGGCTAACAGGTTTGAACAAGCTTTTTTTAGTTGCGCCAATGGAAAGCTTTTTTGGACTTGCAAAGCTTTTAAGGGGTTTTGCTGGTTTGGTGGTCAAAAATTTGTTTTCTTCGCTTAATCCCCCTCAAGCGTTTCTGAGGCTTTATCTTTCAGGGCATTTATAACTTTATGGAGGGTTTCCTTGAATTTTCTTGCTTTTAGCTCCCCTAAAGCGTCTTCGTGTGCTTTGTCCTTCTTGTTGGAAGAAGCTTTTAGGCTTGCAGACCTTGAAGAGGTTTTCATTTGCTTTCATCGCTTTTAACCCCCCTAAAGCGTCTTTGTGAAGCTTTCTCCTTCTTATTGGAAAAAGCTTTTGGGCTTGAAGGGTTTTATGAAGGGTTTCATTAAATTTTCTTCGCTTTTAACCCCCCTAAAGCGTCTTCGTGTGCTTTTTCCTTCTTATTGTTTTTTGATCCAGGTTATTGATTTGCTTTCATCGCTTCTAACCCCCCTAAAGCGTCTTTGTGAGGCTTTCTCCTTCTTATTGGAGAAAGCTTTTGGGCTTGAAGGGTTTTATGAAGGGTTTCATTAAATTTTCTTCGCTTTTAACCCCCCTAAAGCGTCTTCGTGTGCTTTTTCCTTCTTATTGTTTTTTGATCCAGGTTATTGATTTGCTTTCATCGCTTTTAACCCCCCTAAAGCGTCTTTGTGAGGCTTTCTCCTTCTTATTGGAGAAAGCTTTTGGGCTTGAAGGGTTTTATGAAGGGTTTCATTAAGTTTTCTTCGTTTTTAACCCCCCTCTAGCGGCTTCGTGTGCTTTTTCCTTCTTGTTGGAACAAGCTTTTGGGTTTGCAGGGCTTTAAGAAGGGTTTCATTTAATGTAAGCTTGTTGTTCAGGGTTGTTAATTTGTTTTCTTCGCTTTTAACCCCTCTTCGTGTGGCTTTTTCCTTCTTCTTGGGAGAAGCTTTTGGGCTTGAAGAGCTTTGTAAGGGGTTTCATTCAATGTAGACTTTTTTGCGGCTTGCACGAGCGGGAAGTTTCATTTCACGAAAGCAGGGTTGGCGCAGCCTCCCCATTTGCAAACCTTTTAAACCCTTCACGATTGATTGTGGGTTTAATGGGAACCGCAACTTATCGGGAAGAAGTGCCCAAGCCTTTTTCCGACACTTCATATAGGCTTGTTTTTGTCCAGGTTATTAATTTGTTTTCACCGCTTTTAACCCCCCTAAAGCGTCTTCGTGAGGCTTTCTCCTTCTTATTGGCAGAAGCTTCAATGTACGCTTGCTTTAAACCCTGCCTTTCAGTCCACCCTTCAAGCCCCCCTTCAAGCCCCCCTTCAAGCCCCGAACGTGAGTCTGTTGCATGATGGAAAACATAGTACAACCTTTGCACAGTAATTTTTGAACAGGACAAATTGCAAGGGATGTTTTAGACCCTTGGTTTTTGAAACTTTTTTTCACTTCTAGACAGTGCAGATTTCATGGTTCAGATTTTCTTGAGCAGTTCCTTTTGCAGTCGAACGCAACATGAGTTCTGGAGGTTTGGCTTTTTTGTTTCGACTCCCACCAATTTTCAACCCAAAACCCTTCCGAGAGTCCAGAGCGCAACCGGCCATCAATGTTTTACACCGTTTGATTTCTTGGGATTTTGATGTACAAATTGCAATGATATTGTTTACTGTGTTTCACAGTTGAGCTTCTTTTCTTGCGCGTTTGAATGCTGCCCCTCTGACTATTTAATACAACGTCTAAAAATTGTTTGTAGTCGGGTTCTGTCACTACAAAGTCTATTTTTCTTGAAATATATTCAGTAGGGTTCTTTTAGTTGTGCTTGTCACTTCCACTGCACTACTGCCCTCGACTCTGCCACGTCATGATGCTGACACCCACATCCATCCTCATCATTCTGGGTCT
Source organism: Symbiodinium sp. CCMP2592 (assembly GCA_905221615.1). Lineage (NCBI taxonomy): Eukaryota > Dinophyceae > Suessiales > Symbiodiniaceae > Symbiodinium > Symbiodinium sp. CCMP2592. The sequence goes on from CAJNDT010000193.1 coordinate 19,730, forward strand.
GCATCGGAAGCGGATGCACGTATCTGGAAAGAAGGCTTCTGGCACGGAGGAGCTCAGTAAGTGGCACAGAAACATGCATCGATCCTTGAGAACTTCTGGTCCAGTGGCACCACCACTCGTAGTCGTGACAGCCAATGCAGCACTTGGGTTGTATTTGTCATGTTATTGAGTATGTATATCCTAATTTTTTGAGTTGGCTGTTTCCAATTTCTATTTCAATGTCTGCTGCCGAATATTAGTTGCGTTCTTTGATTCTTCTTCATACATAATCGTATAAATTCCACTGGTGATTTTATATGTTTGTAAAAACTCGAAAGGCAACGGTAGCAGTGCTTGGCGAGGCCGGCTCCTGTCACAACTACGCCGGATACCTTGCTGAGTTCGAAGCCTTAGTGGGAAGGGAAGGATTTGAGTCGCCAGCCGTTTGGTTTCATGCAAGGTGAGGTGGCATGGTTGCCGCCTTATTTTGGTAATTTGATTCGTGGCTCACTGCGCAAGCTCAGCTACTGTTCCCGACAAGTAGGCGATCTCGATGTTCCTGCTTCGCCGCACGCCGCGTTCATAGCCTCCCATGTCAGAGCGTTCTTGGAAGTGCCCCGGACATCCAAATCACTCCAGTCAATGCAGAAACTGTGGCAAGTAGAGAAATTAAAACGTTTTGGTGATGCATGACAAGCACGTTCTCCGCCAGATTCCACTTACAAAACTCTCACCAACGATTTTCACATTGGCGGACACCACGGCTGGTTTCTGCCTCCCACATGTCCAAAACTGCTCAACAGGCCCCCACACTTGTAGCTTCAACCACATTGGAACTGTCCATCAGGCTTCTGCGGGAGGCTAACAGTTTTTCAGATGAGGCCGGGATTTGTTTTTGCGCAGGCTGAAGCAGGAGACTCAGACTCAAAAAGACTTGTTCAGGTGGCTCGACTTCGTGGAACCAAGATGTCTCCAACGGGCGCTTGGGTGTTGGCTACCGAGCCCAGCCCTCAATGCTTGCCCAAGCTCGTGCCCTGTGTTCATTGTTTCGGAGGTTTAGCGCTGCTTCGTCATCCCAGCCTGTGTAAGGCGGGAAGATCCAAACATGCATGAGCATGACAGAGTGACATTCTGGATGCCCGTTGCAATGGACGACCGATGCATGCCTCGATTCAGGACTGCGCAGTCCTGGACGTTAAAACTTGCAGCGTGTGGCGTGTGGGGGCTCTTGCAGCCTTGCATGTCCAGATATGTGCTTTACGACACGAAGCCATGGAAGCTGATCTGCTTTCTTGATTTCTTGTCGCTTTGAATGACGCAGAATACGCAGACAAGCGAAGATTTGTGTGTGCGCGGAGGTCGCATTCTGATCAGTAATGCCCATGACAAAGAACCAACGTGTGCCTTTTCATCTAAAACCCTGAGCTCAGAACAGATGCCTCCGGGCCTCCGGGTACAAACCCAGAAAATCCGATGTTGAATTCTTCAATCGAACGCTTGATTTTTTAAATATTCAAAAACCTATGGATTCTGGTTTTTCAATCGAATCGCATTCTGTTGTTCGGTCGGGTTCGATTGAATTCTGATACTGCGTTCGCTTGATTTTATCATGGTCTGTTGCAGGAATTCTCGATTGATTTCACAACTGTGTCCTCGATTGATTGTAGAATGGATTTTCTATTGAAATTATTCGGGATTGAAATTATTCGCGATTTTCAATTGAAATTATTGGCGATTTTCTATTGACATGATCTAGCTATAAGTTTATACAGCATGTGCACAGAGACACACATGCAGCACGTTTGTTAGTGCATGTGTACGGGTTGGACACGGAAGCCCCGATTCATCACGGCTAGGTCGATGTTCGCTGTCTATGTGGGTTGGACAGCCCAGGATCTATGCTGGATTTGTAGAACATGCAGGCAGATTTCTGTGCAGGTGTAGCTGTTTCAATGTTCAAGCTAAGATAATGCCGGGGTAGAGTAACGCATTTTCAGTTTTGCTGGTTATAGCCATAAGTTTTCCGTTTTAAGTTGACACAAACCAGCTGTTCCGACTCTACATATCCAGACACAAAAGCCCCAAACCCTTAAACGAAACCTTAGCGATTAACTCATAACCGACCCAACAAAAACTGGATATGTTCATTCGGTTTGGAGTTGAGGGGTTAAGAGGTTCAGAGGTTTAGGGGTTAAGGGGTATATATATATATATATATAGATATGTATATATATATATATATCATATATATATATATATATATATATATTTGTATATATCATATATATATATATATCATATATATATATATATATATATATATATATATACCATATGTATATACACATAGGGCTTTGGCGCATTGGGGGTTTGGGATTTTAGGGTGGTTCGGAGAAAAGAATTTCGGGCTTTGGGGTTTTGGGGGGGTTGAGGGCTTAGGGGTTCAGGGCTAAGGGTTTAGGGGGCTAGCAGGTTAGGAGTTTATAAACTGTAGTGTGTTCGGTCTTTTGGGGCTGTTGGGTTTTAAGGTTTCGGTGTTTAGGCGTTTCGGGGTGTCAGCGTTTCGGGCTTTAGGGGTTTCGAGGTTTAGGGTTTCAGAGTGTTTGTGTTTTCGTGTGATTGGCCTTTGGGGCTTTAAGGGTTTAGGGGTTCAGGGGTTTAGGGGTTTAGGCGTTTCGGGGTGTCGGGGCTTGGGCTTTAGGGCCCTTAGGGCTTGAGGGCGTTTGGGGCTTTTGTGCAGGAGTTTAGGCATTTGGGCGTTTGGGCTTTAGGTTTTAGGGCTTGAGAGAGTTTGGGCGTTTCGGGGGTTTTAGGGCTTTTGGGCTTTGAAGGTTCAGGGTTTAGGCGTTTCGGGGCTTCAGCATTTTGGCCTTTCGAGTTTTAGGGCTTTAGAGGTTTAAGGTTTCAGAGTGTTTGGGTTTTCGTGTGATTGGCCTTTTGGGCTTTAAGGGTTTAGGGGTTCAGGGGTTTCCGGGCTTTAGATGTTGAGGGTTTTAAACTGTTTGGGATTTTGGGTTTTGGGGCTTTAAGGTTTACAGGGTTCAGGAGTGCGTTTGGGCGATTCGGGGTTTTAAGGCTTTTGGGCTTTAATGGGTTCAGGTGTTTGGGCGCTTCGGGGCTTCAGCGTTTTGGCCTTTCGGGCTTTAGGGGTTTAGAGGTTAACGGTTTCAGAGCGTTACGGTTTTGGTTGGGTTGCTGGGCTTTTGGGTTTTAACGGTTTAACTAGGGGTTCAGGAATTGAGCCGTGTAATTGGGTATTTCGGTGTTTTGGTGTTAAAAGCTTTATCGCTTTTGGGTTCAAGGGTGTAGGGGTTCAGGGGTTTAGGCGTTTTCAAGCGGCACGCTTTCGGGCTTTGGTGGTGCAGGGTTTTGGAGCTTTTGGGTTGTTCTGGTTTGGGGCTTAAGGTTTCAGGGGTTTTTGGGGTTTTGGGGCTCAGGGGTTCAGTTCATGGATAGCGGTTTGGGCGTTTCGGGTCTTTGGGGTCTAGGGGTTTTGGGTTTTCGGGCTCCAAGGGGTTTTGGGGTTTATCAGGTTCAGGGGGCGGGAAAAATTGGGGGTCAGGGCTGAGTGGTTCAAGAAAGCACACCAATTGACCACTTCACAGAGCTTCATGTTTTTTCATGTTTTTCATGGGCCTTCATGTTTTTTCATGTGTCTTCATGGGTCTTCATGGAACTTCTCGGGTGCTTCATGTGAGCACCCATGAAGACCCATGAAGACACATGAAAAAAAACATGAAGGACCATGAAAAACATGAAAACACGTGAAGTTCTGTGAAGCGGTCAATTGGTGTGCTTTCTTGAACCACTCAGCCCTGATCCCCAATTTGTCCCACCCCCTGAACCTCATAAATTCCAAAATCCCCTGAAGCCCTAGAGCCCAAAACCCCTCCAAAGCTCAAAACCCCAACCCTCTGCCTTTGTCCCTGAACCCCTGAACCCCGAGCTCTCGGACTCCGGAAGCCCCCCTTAAAACCCGAAAGCCCGAAGTCCCGAAACGCCTGCGCCCCGAAACCCGCAAAACCGCTAGTGCGATAAACCCTCGCCTTTGCCCCCTTTAAACTCCTGAACCACCTAGCCCCCTACACCCATACATTCCTAAACACCAAAACCCGTAATTTTGCAAACCCCTGAAACCCTAAACCCTAGTAAACTAAACCCTATGAACGCCTAAATCCTTAAAGCCCCAAAGCCCAAACACCGACAAACCCAAACGCCAAATCCCAACAGCCCACAAGCCCGAAACCATGAACCCCGACACGCTTGAAACCCCTGAACCCCTAGGGCCATAAGGCTTTAGAGCCCAGAAAACCCAAAGGCCGCAAAGCCCGAAACCCCAAAACCCCGAAGCGCCCTAAAACCCGTAAAGCCTTAAAGCCCAACAGCCAAAACGCTCTAAAACTCTAAACCTCTAAAGCCCGAAACCCTGAAGCCCCGAAACGCCTAAACCCTAAACCACTGAACCCCAAACCCTCAAAATCACAAGCCCAAAATCCCTACAGCCCCAAACCCAAAGCCCCAAAACCCTGAAGCCCAAAACTCAAAATCCCGAAACGCCTGAACCCTTAAACTCCTGACACCTTAAACATTACAGCTCCGAAGCCCAAACACCCAAAAACCCAAACGAACTAAAACCCTAAACCCCGACGGCCCAAAACCCTCAAGCCCCGACGCTTGAAACCCCTAAGACCCTAAGACCTTCGAGTCAAAAAAATCAAAAGCAACAAATCCCGAAACCCCAAAACCCAGAAGCGCCTAAACGCCTCAACTCCTTAACCCCTAAACACTTAAAGCCCAAAAGCCCAAACGCTCTAAAACCCTAAACCTCTAAAGCCCCAAAGCCCGAAACCCTGAAGCCCCGAGACGCCCAAACCCTTGAACCCCTACACCCGTAACCCCTAAACCCTTAAAGCCCAGAAGCCCAAAATCCCTATAGCCCTAAACCCCAAGCCCTCAGTCCCTGAAGCCCGAAACTCCAAAACCCCGAAACGCCTAAACGCTTAAACTCCTGATTATAAACCCTACCAAGCCCCGAAGCCCAAACACCCAAAAGCCCAAATGCACTAAAACCCTAAACTCCTAAAGCCCTAAGCCCGAAAGGCCGAAACCTTGAAGCCCCGAAACGCCTAAACCCCTAAAGCCCTAAACCCTTAAAACTTAGAAACCAAAACACCAAAAGCCGTAAGCCTGAAGCCTCAAAACCCCCAAACGCCGCCTCGGCGCCTAAACCCTTAACCCTCTAAACCCCGAAACCCCCAAACCCCAAAACCCCTAAGCCCCTAAACGCTATAGGTTTTATAGGTTTTAAAATTACAGAAATCAATTGTTCCTACTTTATGTAACGGGAAACTAAAACCCCAAGGTCAGGGCGAAAGGTCCCTCGAAAGGAAAGCAATACATCGGCAAGAAACCATTTCCAGAAGAACGAATGTTGATCAACCCTCACATGTTTAAGGCTCGAAAATGCAACAGTGCAGCGTACTTCAACGCAAAGCAAAAATTGCACACCTTCACCTTCCGTGGCGTTTTCCGCGGCCGCTGCACGGTTCAAGCTGCTTACAAGTCTTGGATAAATTTTGAAAGCCTTGTTCTCTTCGCCAGTTCCCATTTGCAGGCCGGGCAGTTGCAAACAAATACGTCGCGAATCAGCCCACCCTGCAGCAGTTCCCCTTAGGTGCGTGAATGCCTTACACCACGCTCCCGACATGCCTCCAACGTAGACGGTATTTGTGTTTCACAAAACCTGCCGGGGAGGTGGTTTCAAATCGCAGTGCTGGGCGCGGGCAAAGAGGACCCCAGGCGTTGCATTGTTTGATGACAGCCACACTGTTATGGTTATTGCATTAGAACCAGCAGGTCTGGTTCGGACCAGGCAGGAGGATGCAGCCTCTGGCATACTTTGCCGTGAGAAGGTGGCTTACGTTATCATGAGAAGTATGACAGGGTGTTTTGAAAGCGAGATGCAGCGCAACTTGCCAGTTTGTTGGGATGGCTGCAATGGGTGGAACGGGCCGAGCATGCCTTCATCAGCAATGCGCTTGTCTTGGTGGCAGCCTGAGATTCTATGTGAGCGTAGAGGTTCTGGCAGGCACTTGCCTCGGGTTTGACAGCAGGTTGCTGCAGGAGCGGCACACTGCTAGGCTGTGACAGCCTCAGCAAGCTTGCCACTGTCGCGACATGTTTCCGTAGCTTAAATGCTTCGCATGTCAAGCAGAGCTGTTGAGGTAGTATATGCTCTGTTCATTGCCATTCACACTCGGGCGATGAGATACGAGGGTGAGGATCTTATCTCTGCAATGACCTTTCCGGTGCTACTGCCTGCTTGTCCATGATCTTCGCCTAGCAGAGGTTATCATGAAGGCTACACTGAGCATCTACCTATAAGGGTGAACTGGACAGAGAATCTAGCAGCACGGATCTCAGTTTTCCTGGCGGGGTTGCTTGCTCTTCCGCTTGCCATCACTTTCGAAATGGGCAGGTGGCATCGATGGGAATTTGGTGGGCATCGGGTTTCTCCACAGCAGCCATCCGCATCATTGATGATGATGCTCGAGGCACTTGTTCTGCGTCAGAGGTGTCCGAAGGTGTATGGTTTTCTTGTCTTTTGAAAGGTCTGCCAATGGATGGTGGAGACGTCCAGGTCAACAAGTTCATCCAGATCCTTCGGTCTGAAAGGCTGTATAGAGAGTGACTGACATTCAAACGCTGCCGCCGAGTTCTGATATGGTGCTGCAATTTGCTACGAGATTTCTCTTCAACAGCCCCAAGATTGGGGATCTTCCCACCTTCACTGTCAGGCTGCACGATGGTTTGGGATTGGCCCATACCCTCAGCTGCATTGGATTGTTCATCAGGCTCGTCTGTTGCACGGGAACTATTGAGGGATTGGACGGTCGACTTACTTGGTTGAAGGACATGCTTTGAAAGGGTTCGCATGGGAGCAGGGAATGTCAGGCTCCGAGAAGCCACGCCTATGAACCTGCGGATGAACTTAAAAGGAGAACTGATTATGTCTCTCCGTGTAGCAGACGTGTGAAGCTGAAGCAAATGTGACCGGTATCAGTCGCCATAGTATATTCCCACGCGACCTTCGTGGATCGGAGTCTTTCAGTTCATGCTGTCGCATGACATGGATATGGATAATGCGCTTGGGCTCTTTTGCAAGTCAATCTGTATGCCACCGGGTCTGTTATTCGCAGATGTTGCAGGTGTTCTTTCCTTTACACTGCGAGTCAAAAGCTGGAGAAATTCATTACATTGGCACTCAGCACAAGTGTGCACCCCAATCTTGTTCGATATCTATGTTTAGCAAAAGATTCAAGCATGGGCTCCCAAAACAGGCGTTTACTTATTCGACATCGATGTGTAGCGAGAGATTCAAACATTGGCCCTCAACACAAGAGCTTACCCCGATGTTGTCCGGCATCTATGTGTGGCGAGAAATACAAAACATTGGCTCCCAGCAAAAGTGTTTACACCGAACTTGCTCGACAACTATGTGCGGCGAAGGATTCCATCATTGGCTCCCAAGACAAGCGTTTATCTCGATCTTGTTCGACATCGGGAGGATATGTCGCCACACAACTTCCTGTTGCACAGGACAGAAAGCTGCACGTGAATAACTTGGCAATGAAACGGACCCAGCTCTTTACCATGCTCCAACATGCAGGGGCAGGAACAGGGTGGGCGCCCGGATGCCGCCTGCCTGGGAAAGAACCGACATACTCGCCTTGCGGCGCCAGCACCGGGAGTTGGTACGACACAGAGAGCAACAGTAAGGAACAAGAGGTCTGCTTCGAAATGCATGTCTTGTGTCAGAGGCCAGGGCCAGGGTGAATGTTCGGTTTGTCTTTGGAAGACCGGTGCGTGGTGGACATGGGGCACATTGGGGCACCAAAGGCACCAAAGGCACCGATGTAGAAGGCCTCTGCATGAGCGAAGCCTGATGGCCCTCCTGTTTAGCAGAAACATGTGTTCATATGTGTTCTGATTGCGCCAGCATCGTCTTGCTCTGCATTGCCATGGGCTTGATGAAGGCACCGCATGTTGTGTCATCCCTGGTAAGCAGCTTGCACAGCAACATGGTTGGTGTGCAGAGGGCTCTGTGACGGCTTGCGAGCTGTGCCTTTGCTTTGTTGCACCGGGCTCAGCTGCAGACATGCGCACGAGAATCGCATGTCGCATCAAACTTGCTGACCCTCTACCGCTGCCCTGAGTAGCTTTGAGCCTCGTTCTGTACTTTGGTGATGTCTTAAGCGGCGTTGCGAAGAATCAGGCGATTGGCTTTGCCATTCCTCATGCAGTGGTCTCACACAGGCCGCAGGGGCTCAGAGTCGAAGGGAACTTCGCTTGCCGTTCATTCTGCCGAGGCGCGCGAGCTGAAGAGCCAGCGGGCGGCCAAGGCGGCCAAGCCTGCCCCTGAACCTTTGAGCCGGAAGGTGAAGGTTCCTTTTTATCACCAGTTCAGAATTCAGAAGGCTGCCTCTGGACTCCACCGGGAGCTCGGCTCAGAGCTTAGGATCGTAGTATCTGAGATGTCATTGTCCACCATGCATGAGCCGGCATTTTTCTGCGCCTCCGGCCTCGGCCTCCCTAGTCTTGGCTCGATTTGAGAATCTTGGTAATTGTTACCTTAATCTCTTGCGCCAGTGCCATGCCTATGTCAGCTTGGCGCTCTACCGTTGGGCCTTGTGGCCTTCCACGTGTTGCGCTTCCGCTCTTGGTCCTCCTGGGCATATGCCACGCTCACGGAGAGGGCTGCTCAGGGGAAGCTTGTGCTGCATCCGCTCCGTCACTTCTGGCGTTGAAGGCTGAGACGAATTCGGCCAACACTCTGGACATGACCGAGGATGCGAACGGCACTATGGAGGACATCTCAGAGAATGTGGCGGCCTCGACCACCAAGGATACCAGCGGTGTCTTCCTGGCTGCAAGCATGGAGTTCATCTTTAAAAAGCTGGCGCAGCTCGAGACCGTTGTCGAACTTCAGCAGGGGGAGATCCAGGAGCGGAGGGCAAACAAAGGCTCAATTGAGGTGCATGTCTCCGCAGCACACAGGCATGGATGTTCAGAGCTGCCTTTTTGGCTATACATGGCACGACTTTCAGGCATTGTACTCATTCCAGATGATGTGGCTCGCAGGCGTCAGTAGCATCCAAACATTGATACGATGTGGAGACGTTCGGCTCTTTACTTTTGCGTTTTGAGTTCCTGCAAATCGCCGTTTGCAAACACTCTGATGGTCGGATGTTCGATTCCAGTTGAAGCTAACTGTTGTGGGTGTAGGGTTTAGCCCCTCGCCGACCTGATTTGCAGCCACGTGCACGCTGATGGGACCCCCATTTGCGAGGATGCAAAAACACCACACCCATGTCTGGCCAGGCATCAAGCACTTGCATTAGCACTCTACATTATTTCATCATTTGCCTGGTTTTCCTTCGTCCACCCGTTCCTGCTACGGGTGTACTTGTTCTGTGCATGGTTTTCTTCTGTTGTTGATTTCTGCATCCCTTCCTCTGTGGGCACATGAGCTTCTGTTTGGCCTTCCTGTTTTGACCCGGCATTTCGAATGCAATAAGAAAGCAACGGTCAGACTTATGCCATATTCGCTTGAGGTGCTATAAATGACACCCGGCTACAACTCCAACCATTGCATTGGGGATGGCCGCGTGCTTTGAGACTCGTCGGTAGCTCGCGTTTTGCTTCGGGTGCTTAGATGGCGACTGTTGACAAACCGTCCCCCCCCTTGAGGAGTTGAGGGCTTGCGGCTGCACCCAAAAGAACGCCAGTGCCACGGAGGCGGTGAAGGAGGATGCCAAAGCGCCAAAAGCCAATCGAGCACAGAAGGTTTTGGAGACGGTCCTGCGCAAGCATGAGCGCCAGATGGAAGACCGCAAGTTCGTGACGGCATCCAAAGTCTCCTCCAAGCCCCAAAGCCCAAAGCTGGAGGAGGAGATAGCCCAGTCCGGACGCGCCAAGGAGACCTCCTTGGCTGAGGCTCACCCGGATCCCTTCCCGTCAGACTCTGTGGCTTTCGCCGCAATCGGCTCTGCGGAGATGGCCGTCGATCTTCTGAGCCGGTTCAATGTCGGATGGTCTCACGGTTGCGGGAAAGACGATCCCCAGCTCACAGTCACCAAAGAGGAGATCAAGGTGAAGATTGGAAAATTGTGGTGCTGGCTCGAGATCGCCGGCAGTCGGAAGACCATCTTCGACTGGAATTTTCCCGAGGTCAAGCAGCCGTTTCCTGAGCCGATCAAGACGCTGGTAACGCTTGGCGCAAACCTTTTGAGTTGCAAAGGCGACGCTGGTGAGGTCCTTGCTTGCCTGGGCAAAACTCTCATTGAGAAAGTCCCGCCGCTGAACTTCTTGACCCGCATAGACAGCTTGGTGTCGGAATTCATCGAGACCTTTGCAAGGATTGCTTCATCTGCGGTGCAGACAGTTGCGAAGCAAAGCCACTCTTTGCTCCAGCAGGCTGTGACCTCCGACTTCCCTGCCGTGGGTGCTGCACCTGTTCTGCACCACTCGGACAAGAATCTCGTGATCCGCACCCACACACGGCATGCGCCACGGCATGCACCTGGACCGAAGCCCCAAATGTCGGCGCTGCAAGAGAGCGGCCCTGACACTGACGCTCCAGCAAAGCCGACAGAGAAGGGAGTGATCTCCTTCGGTTTCGGCCAAAGCGACAAGAGCTACCGTTCGAAGCTCGTCACGCAGTTCGGCGGAGTCGAGATGGACACAGAGTCGTGCTTGGCTTTCGCACCCAAGAGCAAGTCCGGCAACAACAATCAGTCTACGAGGTTAGACTGGCAGCGGCCTACAACAGGCAGCCCTTTCCTTGAGCTTGAACCGTGGGCAGTGCCCTGCAGCCCTACATTTCTGAGACAGAACTGGGACAAGTGGCAGGGCTACTCCGTCTACGGTTGGGATTTACCTGTTGAGAAATGTGCCGTTGTCAGCTTTACCTTCGCAACACAACCGGTACTTGCCTTCGGAGGAGGTCTCGAATTCGATTTTCTCTCGAAGTTATTCACGCTGAGCATCTCGGTTTGCTGGCCTGATTTTATGCCCGGAGGTCCGCAATTGGGCTCCATTACTCTGGAGGTTCGATTCTTCAACCAGTTGATTATGAGCATGACCTGGCGGTTGGTCACTCGGTTTGGGAACTCCGACCCCCACTTCCATTTCACTGCCGCCCCCGCTGGAGTAGCACAGGGTCGTCCCCGCAATGGCCTTATGTACAACGCCCGAGGCCTGCTGCCAATGAATTCGTTGCAGGCGCAGCAGTATAATGCATTACTCCAAAACCAAAGCGCCGCAGAACAGAAGCGTCAAACAGTCTCCGAGGACGACGCAGAATGGGCCCTGGACGCTGCAGACCTCTACCTGGCGTCTGCCGAGATGGGAGATGATATGCAAAGCACGCTACTGTCAGAGCACCGCGGCGAAGAGGTGTTGGAGAGGCTGAAGAGTACGCGGGGTATGAGCGCCTTGCAGGAGAATGCCAGTACTGCGTCTGGGGCAAACTACCGCCAGCTCTTCAGGTTCAAGAACTCTGGACTGGTGGGCTTTGATATCCAAGGAGTCCTCGAGGACAGCAAATTGGACTTTATCATGTCCCTTGAGTTTGGTGAGTTTGGCTCGCACTCGAAGAGGTTTCGACTTTTCGACATCGCTGAGCAGACAGGGGCCATTCTGAGCGCCATGCCTTTTATCCCAGCCAGCAGCAGACAGAAGGCCATCGAGACCCTGGGCAATCTAACGGGCGGCAATGTCATAAGGGCGGTGCCCCCCCCAGTGCTGAGGCCCGGCTCCAGCGTCGCCCTGAAGAACAACTTCCACAGCCGCTATGTCCGATTAAACTCCGGCAGTGTGGACTCCGCTACAAACACCCAGCAAAATGCAAACGACTTGACTTGGGAGCGCTTCACGGTCATAGATGCCGGGAATGGGCAGGTTGCCTTGCACAACACAGCGTGGAACCGCTTCCTGAGGATGTCACCTACCACGGTGGATGCGAGTCCCGTCAGGTCAGCCGACGAGTTGACTGCTGACTGGACTTATGAACGCTTCCGAGTTGTCGAGCTTGCCAACAATGAGATCGCATTGCACAGTACCGCCCACAACCGCTTCCTCTCAGTGGGTGCGGGAACCGTCCTCCGGAGCGAATCGATGGCTTGGAACCAGCTGCCGACCAATTGGCAGTGGGAGCGTCTCAGCGTGGTGCAGCTGAAGTCCCTGCAGCCTGGTGACATCGTGGCCCTGCACAATGCCCAAGTCGGAAGGTTCTTGAGCATGCAACCACTGCCGGATATGGGATACAGCAGCCCTGCGGCAGCAACCAGCCTCCCTTCCAACTGGAATCATGAGCGATTCAGAGTGGTGGACACCGGGAACGGCACAATCGCACTCCACTGCGCCACCTTCAACCGCTTCGTGAAGATGTGGGGTGACGACATGACTGCCAGCCCTATGAAAGATGCTAGTGCTCTGCCAAGCGATTGGAAGAGCGAACGCTTTACCGTCATGTACTGGCCACACACCGGCGGAGAAGATATCGCTTTGCACAACGCATTGAGCAACCGCTTCGTCCGCATGACAGCCAACGGCGTGGACACCAGCGTGCAGATGGACTTGCAGCAGCAGCCGACGGATGCCCAGCTCAGGTTCAAGGTCTTGAAACTCCCATCTGACCTCACCGCAGCAAGTGATGCAGCATACTCCATGGAACTCAACTGAGGGGGGGCAACTAGTGGCCTGTCACAGACGTTTTCGACGTGCAGTGATTGGTAGTGCAACGGGAAGATCATTTAAGGGCATGCTTGTTAATCGGTGCAGCTGGTTAGGATTCAGTGGGGTGTAGTGCCGCCATGTGCCAGCTACACTGTTTGCACTGCCAAAGCCTCGATGGGCACCCCGTATGGTGAAGTAGGGTGCCGTGCGGACATTCGCTGTAACTAGGTTGAAGTGCCGCACCAGGTCTCGCAGGGAGCGCCAGAAAAGGCGATTGGACTAGGTACTTGTAGAAGGATTCTGAAACCTGTGTGCTTCTTGCGATGCCTGCAGCCTTTCGACCTGCATCGTCAGACGGATGAAAAGTTGTCGAAAGTGCCCTGTGCTCGACTCTACTCTGAAAACCTGGCATCTGTGCGGTCGTGGCATCTCCCTGCGGTGCTGATCGCTGCTGAGCCCAGGTCCGGTGCAGTGCTGATCGCTCCAGCAGCACCAGCAGCACCAGCAGCACCAGCAGCCCCAGCAGCACCAGCACCACCAGCACCACCAGCACCATCACAACTACGACCACCACCACCACCACCACCACCATCACCACCATCACCACCATCACCACCATCACCACCATCACCACCATCACCACCATCACCACCATCACCACCATCACCGCTATCACCGCCATCACCACCATCAACACCATCACCACCATCACCACCATCACCACCATCACCACCAGCACCACCACCACCACCATCACCACCATCACCACCATCACCAACCACCACCATCACCACCATCACCACCATCACCACCATCACCACCATCACATCACCACCACCACCACCACCACCACCATCACCACCATCCACACACCATCACCACCATCACCACCACCACCACCATCACCCCATCACCACCATCACCACCATCACCACCATCACCACCATCACCACCATCACCACCACACCACCACCACCACCATCACCACCATCACCACCATCACCACCATCACCACCATCACCACCATCACCACCATCACCATCACCACCATCACCACCATCACCACCATCACCACCCACCATCACCACCATCCACCACACCACCCACCACACCACCATCACCACCACCACCACCACCACCACCACCACCACCACCACCACCACACCACCACCCACCACCACCACCACCACCACCACCACCACCACCACCACCACCACGACCGCCGCGACCACGACCAAAACCAGGTCCCCGACCACCACCAATGCCGCTACCTGCCACCACCACAACCAACCCCCACCCCGACCCCTACACCTGCCCCCAACCCCCTGCCTGCCACTACCACAACCACTGACCCATTGCCCACCCCTACCCACCACCCACTACCCACTACCCTCTACCCACTAACCCACCACCCCACCCCAACCCACTTCTCATTCACCCACACAACCCCCTGTGACCATTTGCTACTACTACTACTACTACTGCTGCTACTACTACTACTACTACTACTACTACTACTACTACTACTACTCTACTACTACTACTACTACTACTACTACTACTGCTACTACTACTACTACTACTACTACTACTACTACTACTACTACTACTCCTCTACTACTACTACTGCTGCTGCTGCTGCTACTACTACTACTACTACTACTACTACGACTACCACCAATTCGCGCGAAGGTAAGGGCGAAAGGTCCCTCGAAAGGAAAGCAATACATCGGCAAGAAACCATTTCCAGAAGAACGAGTGTTGATCAACGCTCACATGTTAAGGCTCGAAAATGCAACAGTGCAGCGTACTTCAACAGAAAGCAAAAATTGCACACCTTCACCTTCCGTGGCGTTTTCCGCGGCCGCTGCACGGTTCAAGCTGCTTACAAGTCTTGGATAAATTTTGAAAGCCTTGTTCTCTTCGCCAGTTCCCATTTGCAGGCCGGGCAGTTGCAAAGAAATACGTCGCGAATCAGCCCACCCTGCAGCAGTTCCCCCTAGGTGCGTGAATGCCTGACACCACTCTCCCGACATGCCTCCAACGTAGACGGTATTTGTGTTTCACAAAGCCTGCCGTGGAGGTGGCTTCAAATCGCAGTGTTGGGTGCGGGCAAAGAGGACCCCAGGCGTTGCATTGTTTGATGACAGCCGCACTGTTATGGTCATTGCATTAGAACCAGCAGGTCTGGTTCGGACCAGGCAGGAGGATGCAGCCTCTGGCATACTTTGCCGTGAGGAGGTGGCTTACGTTATCATGAGAAGTATGACAGGGTGTTTTGAAAGCGAGATGCAGCGCAACTTGTCAGTTTGTTGGGATGGCTGCAATGGGTGGAACGGGCCGAGCATGCCTTCATCAGCAATGCGCTTGTCTTGGTGGCAGCCTGAGATTCTATGTGGGCGTAGAGGTTCTGGCAGGAACTTGCCTCGGGTTTGACAGCAGGTTGCTGCAGGAGCGGCACACTGCTGGGCTGTGACAGCCTCAGCAAGCTTGCCACTGTCGCGACATGTTTCCGTAGCTTAAATGCTTCGAATGTCAAGCGGAAGTGTTGAGGTAGTATATGCTCTGTTCATTGCCATTCACACTCGGGCGATGAGATACGAGGGTGAGGATCTTATCTCTGCAATGACGTTTCCGGTGCTACTGCCTGCTTGTCCATGATCTTCGCCTAGCTGAGGTTATCATGAAGGCTACACTGAGCATCTACCTATATGGGTGAACTGGACAGAAAATCTAGCAGCACAGATCTCAGTTTTCCTGGCGTGGTTGCTTGTTTTTCCGCTTGCCATCACTTTCGAAATGGGCAGGTGGCATCGATGGGAATTTGGTGGGCAGCCGGTTTCTCCACAGCGGCCATCCGCATCATTGATGATGATGCTCGAGGCACTTGTTCTGCGTCAGAGGTGTCCGAAGGTGTATGGTTTTCTTGTCTTTTGAAAGGTCTGCCAATGGATGGTGGAGACGTCCAGGTCAACAAGTTCATCCAGATCCTTCGGTCTGAAAGGCTGTATAGAGAGTGACTGACATTCAAACGCTGCCGCCGAGTTCTGATATGGTGCTGCAATTTGCTACGAGATTTCGCTTCAACAGCCCCAAGATTGGGGATCTTCGCACCTTCACTGTCAGGCTGCACGATGGTTTGGGATTGGCCCATACCCTCAGCTGCATTGGATTGTTCATCAGGCTCGTCTGTTGCACGGGAACTATTGAGGGATTGGACGGTCGACTTACTTGGTTGAAGGACATGCTTTGAAAGGGTTCGCATGGGAGCAGGGAATGTCAGGCTCCGAGAAGCCACGCCTATGAACCTGCGGATGAACTTAAAAGGAGAACTGATTATGTCTCTCCGTGTAGCAGACGTGTGAAGCTGAAGCAAATGTGACCGGTATCAGTCGCCATAGTATATTCCCACGCGACCTTCGTGGATCGGAGTCTTTCAGTTCATGCTGTCGCATGACATGGATATGGATAATGCGCTTGGGCTCTTTTGCAAGTCAATCTGTATGCCACCGGGTCTGTTATTCGCAGATGTTGCAGGTGTTCTTTCCTTTACACTGCGAGTCAAAAGCTGTGCGCATTTCGGGAGGATATGTCTCCGCACAACTTCCTGTTGCACAGGACAGAAAGCTGCACGTGAATCAACTTGGCAATGAAACGGACCCCAGCTCTTTGCCATGCTCCTACATGCAGGGGCAGGAACAGGGTGGGCGCCCGGATGCCGCCTGCCTGGGAAAGAACCGACATACTCGCCTTGCGGCGCCAGCACCGGGAGTTGGTACGACACAGAGAGCAACAGTAAGGAACAAGAGGTCTGCTTCGAAATGCATGTCTTGTGTCAGAGGCCAGGGCCAGGGTGAATGTTCGGTTTGTCTTTGGAAGACCGGTGCGTGGTGGACATGGGGCACATTGGGGCACCAAAGGCACCAAAGGCACCGATGTAGAAGGCCTCTGCATGAGCGAAGCCTGATGGCCCTCCTGTTTAGCAGAAACATGTGTTCTGATTGCGCCAGCATCGTCTTGCTCTGCATTGCCATGGGCTTGATGAAGGCACCGCATGTTGTGTCATCCCTGGTAAGCAGCTTGCACAGCAACATGGTTGGTGTGCAGAGGGCTCTGTGACGGCTTGCGAGCTGTGCCTTTGCTTTGTCGCACCGGGCTCAGCTGCAGACATGCGCACGAGAATCGCATGTCGCATCAAACTTGCTGACCCTCTACCACTGCCCGGAGTAGCTTTGAGCCTCGTTCTGTACTTTGTGATGTCTTAAGCGGCATTGCGAAGAATCAGGCGATTGGCTTTGCCATTCCTCATGCAGTGGTCTCCTGCCGCCGCGACGCGCCCAGCCAGTGCCCTAAACAAGCTTGAGATTGTGCTTCATGTGCACCCGAAGGCCTAGACTTGAGCAACCCGAAGAAGACAGAGGTTGCAGATGAAACAAGTCATCTGCTTCTGTGCACTTTCTTCCAGCACTGCCATTTGGGGTGCTTTGGACGTGCCAGGATGCTGCGCCCCTGCCTTCCGAGGCCCCGCAAGGGTCGCATGAAAACCGCGTGCGTGTTTTGTGTTTGCTCAGGCTGCTGAGGCAGCCGCGCAGGAGGCCAGGGCCTCGGAAGAGTTCCGAAGTCGTCGTGCGTTTGGCGCAGCAGAGGCCGCCTCCTTGGGCCCCCAGCTCTGCGTTATCCTGGCTCTGGCGGACTCTCCTGGACACGCGTGCGACGGCCCATAGCCATGCCAGGGGTATTGCAGAACTAGAGACATGTATGCGACATTGCTGGAATGTATCTTCAAGCGGCATTGCACCTGTCCTGTTGTTGAGGTACTTATGGCAGAATTTTGTTTACTTCGTAGCTGCCATTGCCTTCGTGGCTGCAGTCGCAGCCTGTGGACGTTCCCCTCCGAAGGCACTCTGGGTTTCAAAATCTTGTCTTCAGTGGATCCTGTAGCTAGTCCGGTTGCGGTCATGTAACTTGTCGTGGATAGTTCGTGCTGTGATGCAGAGCTCGACGGGACTTGGTACTTGTAGCTTCTGAAGCTCCAATGCACAGTCCCGAGGTGGGCAATGCTGCCCTGCCACCGCAAACAGGAGAATTTGCCACGTGCCTCGTGCTGCGGCCTTGGCTCTGCAGCGGCAGCGTTTGCGGATCTCCACTTCGCTGATGCGAGGCTGGACTTCGTAGCCTCGGTGGCCCTGGTGCACCCGCTTTGCCTCGCCTGTGACACTGTGCTCTTATTGTGTGCAGCCAGTGACTTCGCCGTTGCAAGAAATCGGCTCAATAGGGATAAGATCCGCTTCTGGTAAAGACTAGACTTCGTCTTGCAGCGGCTGTCTTTGCACAGCTAGCGAAGTCGGAAGCTGAGCTGAAGCTGGACGTTCATGTAGTTCCTAGTTCTGCAGCATGGCCTTCCTCCCATAGGCTTTCAGACGATGGCGGACTACCGTGAGCCTCTCTTGTCCTTGTCGGTTGCCAAGCACGTGCTTTCAGAACGCCTGAAGCGCAACGGCTCGTGAACAGCGATTAGGCAGCCAAAGTCGGAGGTGCCACAGAAGGGAAGGCAGACGCTTGCGAGGGCACCCTCTGTTTTTGTTTGCCCCGAGTCTCTGGGAGGCCGGAGGCTCGAACCGTACTTCAAGCAATCACCTCCTACCTGGATGCTATGAGCTTAAAGGCAGAGGAGTGCAGACATGTGAAGACCCGATGGAGTTGCAGAAAGTCTTTGCAGACCATTGGGTTTTACATTGCGGGCCATTCTCCTGAGGCTGCTTTCACCGTGACAGAGAGGGGCAGCACGGTTGGCTGCTGGCTGAGCTGAGGGTCTCAGAGTGCCAGGGCCCTGGTGCTGCGGCAATTGCCCAGGCCAGGAGTTGCGGGCTGGTCTCGTGACCTGGGCCGTTTCCTCAGAGCCGTTTCAAGATGCCCAGATTTCTGCAGTGCTGGGCTCGAAGGTCACTATGAGCTATATAGTCGTCGTGAACCCCATCATTCTTAGCGCGAGATTTGCGGATGGAAGCCGCCCTGGCTTTTGTTGACCAGCTCGGCTGTGCTGGACCCATCAAGCTATGTCTCCGATGTACATCGCTTTGCATTCCAAGACTGCCAGCCTCAAGCGAAATCACTGCTGCCATGTGTAGTGTCGACGTCGGTTAACAGGAACAGCGAAGGTTATCAACCCGTCCATGCCGTTTGGTCTGTCACCCCAATACATCCTGCCTTGCTCTCCCGCTGTCCTTGCGAGCTTGTCAGACTCCACACATGTTTCCGGACCTGTGGGGTCGACTTGTTGGATCTTCGACGGATCCACCCGACATGTACTCATGCATTGAATCTGCTGCCGTTGTCTGTGTTAGAAGACTAGGGACCATCTGCTGACGCGACCCATGCTTGCGTGCTTTTACACAAAGCAGGTTCGCCGATTCCTTTTCATGCAGCGTGCAGAGCAACCTGCTTGCAGGGACCCCAGCCCGGGGCAGTACACGTTTCCTTGTTGCTGCAAGCACCCTTGGGGTCCAGTGGAACACGGAGACAATGATTTTAGCCAGCAGTCCGTCCCAGGTCGGCAGCTTTTGCATGCGCCTTCGTAGGACAGGGGTCTTGCCAAGGGAAATTTACGTCCTGCCAGTCACTTGGTGCACAGGAAGGTGTCAGACAGGGGGACGGCTGACTGGACAGGACTTGCTGCCAATCTTCCTTTTGGATTGGCCGCCGGCATGGGTCTGCTGACCTGGCGCGTGTTGTTGCAGGGCACTCTGACTCTGTTCGGGCAGCACAAGCTTAAAGTGTAAACTCGACTCCTCCCAGCCAGGCCCCGATTCGTGCTGTGGTTAATCACTTGAGATTCAAGCACCCGCGATTCGCTGCGCGGACCAGCCTCTTGTGTTCAGGGCAGGTTTAGGGGGTTGAGGGCTTTCGGGCGGGAGGGCTTGAAGGTTTTAGGGTTTAGGGTATAATTATCTCCAGTTTGTTCAGAGCACCAGTGGAGTGCCTGGGCTGGCTGCTTTCAGTGACTCTTGCCGCATGGGGCTCGCCAAATTGGAACTCTCGATCCTGGTAGACCTGAGCCGGGTCAGTTTAGGCAGGCCTTCAAGCTCGGCAGGCATAACTACCATGCAGAGCACGAACACATAGAGGTGGAGTCACAGCCCAAAGAATTAAGCTGAATAGCCTGCAAAGCTTGCATCTTGGGAGTGTCGATGCCAGGAACTCTTATGTGCGCTACGGTCTCATCGAGAGACTTGGCCTCGGTGCCGAAGGGGCCCTGGCCGCGTGTTTCGTGCAGGCCTGGGGTGTGGGAGCACCAGAGCAGCGCCGGCATAGCTTGGCCTCTGTCTGGAGTCGCCGGAGGCCGTGGCGTTTGCGGTGCTGGCTGCCAGTGGAGCAGTCGACAGAGCTGGAGCCTCAGGGCGCTGGCGAATCTTGAACAGTTCCACCAGCCCAAGGTTCAAGGAGCCTTACCGTCAGCCCTGAAGTCCTCGATCACGGTGGCCATCGGCGTGTTTCAGGATCGCATCCTCGCGCGAGATGCTGTCTTCAGGTTCTTGCTCCTCCTGGCATGCAGGCCTTTGTGGGCCTCCAGTTGATGGGCCTGGTAGTCAAGAACGATACCACCTTGGTGGCAGCTCACTTGGCTTCGATGGAGCGGTGGTCGAAGACATTGACATCTTGCATTATGGCATCGGCTTAGGCGCTGGGAGACTTGTCTCAGCCAAATTTGTGGCTCCGCCGGCATGTTCTGATGGGTGTTTGGAGAGTTTGCGCGTCTCTTGCTGCCAGGCTGGCTTTCACGGCCACCCTCCTGGTTGCGGGACTTTTGATCAGAAAAGTCACAGGGGCCTTGCTGTTAGGCCAGCCGCCAGCCACAGCAATCTTCTCGTCGTTTGATTCCGCAGTTTCTCTGCGGAGACTCTTGCAGGCATTTGCTTCACGGCGGTTGCCTCGCATCTCCTTGGCTTGCCCAACCCGAATCAGGTGCGACTAGATTGCGTGCTGTTCTGTGCAGTGTACACAAACGATGGTGCCCAACCTCTAGCTCGCTGTCAGATGCTACCGTGTAAATGAATTGCCAAGCTTCTTGACTCACTGCCCGCAGCCTTCGGCCGGACTTTCTGCTGGTCCCTAGCTCAGCCTGCACCGGCGACAGACGGGGCCTGCCTCCACTCCAAGACTTCCCTTCAGGCGCTGACCTGCCGCAGATCTTTGACTTGGATTTCACTCCTATGTTCGAGAAGCCGCAGGCCCGTTCGCGGTCACTTTCTCTCTGTCTGCACGTGAAGCTGCTGGCAACTATGCTATACTCGTAGCTGCTATGGCATGGGCCCGGACATAGCGAATCAGTAGCGAGTCGACATTCAGACTTCGATACAGAAATCGCACTCACAGGCGCCGCGAGACATGTCAGGCTTCGTCTCAGGTCCTAGCCGGCCATGGACAAAGCCTAAAAGTTTGTTGAACCATGAACGTAGTCTCCGCAGTGCCCTACAGCTGGACTGCGTGGCGGGTTCTGTCACTTACATGTATTGCCCATATGACTCACAGCTCAGAGATGGACAGTCAGCTGCTCTAGGCAGCCTAGCTCAGGATGAAGTTGCAAAGGAAGCGGCAAAATCGATTGCTTTAGGGGGCCCAAGTGAAAGCAGCTTCGCCAGGCTTCTATGAGCACGTACGGTCTTCCCACGGCTGCAGGAGTTTGGCACAGCAGTGCTCTGTCTCCTTTTCATCGTTGTGTTCGACACCGCCGGAGTCTGTGTCTCAGCTGATCCCCACAGGTCTGCGAAAATTGGATTGCAAGCTGTTTTTTTGCGCTGTTGGCTCCAAGTCAAGACCAGGTGCAGCATGGCATCGGGCAGCAGGCCCTTCGCTGTAAAGACCTCTAGATCTTGCATGCCCCGGTGCAGTCTTGTTGTTGAAGCTAGTCAGTGTTTATGCTCTGGTGGACCTTCCCTCCCCGCGTTGTGCTGCAAGCATGTAGCTGGCGCAGCCATCCGAGTTTCTCAAAGATGAGCTTTGCCACACTGTTTTCGTCGTTGACAATGCTGTCATAGTTTCGGCAAAAGAAGGGTGAGTCACGTTCTAGAAAGGTTACGCCCCAGGCAGCTGAGTGCATTGCCCATGATGCCGTTGAAGTTTTTCTTAGCCGATGTTTGCCAGGCTGGCCTTCTTGACAGCAAGGGCTTCCTGCCCGGCGCGAAGTGCCTCGTCTCTAAGACCCCCTTGCCTTTGTGATCCCCTCCCCTTTCATTAGTCGTGGTCTTGCGCAGCCAGGTACGGGTACTTGGGCAGCGCCTTCAGCACTGGCCTGGGTGCTGTCATGGGCACTAGTCCAGCATGGAACTCAGCATCTACACGACACGCCACGGCGACAAAGGCAACAGCAGAAACAGCGAACATGGGGTTTCTGTCTTCGGTTGTTTCGCCGACGAAGGTCATCATCCACAACGAGACCGCTGCTGGAGTCCAGGAAGGCGGTCGCACAGGGTAGAGCCCTTAGCGCCGTCTGCGAAGTGTCGGAGTGTTTCGGGTTTCGAGTCGCAAAAGCTAGAAACAGAATCCTGTTTCCTCCGATTTCAGAGGCTTGCCGATGTGCTGGCTAGAAGTTTGACAGGGGGCCAATCTTCTGATGTCATATTCTGACTTCCGCGCCAGCTTTTGCCGCCGAGGCTTTGCGCAGTGACGACTGCGGTTCTCTTCATGCTGTCGCCGACCTTGGTCCCTGTTATCGAACTCATCCCACCAGAGGAGTGGCAGAAGATGCGTTGTTCATCGCGCCACAGCTGGAGTTGTTCTTGCAATCGTTTCGTGTGGGCTGAGCAGGCTACGGCGCCTTGCCTCGTCTTGGTCGGTAGCATGATGATGGGCCCTGCCCGGCACTTGGCATCAGCTCGGCTGTGACCAGCGCGAGAGCGAATGAAAGCTGTGCCACCGTCCCGGGTCGAGGTCAGAGACATCGACTTTGGGGACTTGCGACTGGCCCTGCCAGCCTTCCTGACTATCTGCATCACTCCGCTCGCGTGACCCATGCTAATCTCCGCTGGGCGGACGTGACATAGCTGGGTTGGCCCGAAGGTACTCCATCTCGGCGGGCATTTTCGTGGGCATCGCATCTTACTATGTTCTCGGGTGCGTCTTGTGGCTTGCTGAGGCGGCGGCGCCAGCTTTTCTTCCAGCATCTCCGTTTTTCACCCTTGTGGTCCTGCCACACTCAGAGCAAAATCTTCACAATGAGGGTTGGAGTATCGTATACACCGAGCCACTACTGTGCCAAAGTTGCTCGTGTTTCGGGAGTTCAACGAACCTGGGAAGGGTCCGCCCTCTTCTGTTTGCTGCTCACTGTCGAGCAGTCCCGCCTTCAACCCTGCCAAGCTAGGTGAATCCGAAAAGACCGCGTTTCAGATACCTTCACACACTCGTCGGCCCTTCTGCGGACCCCACACCCGCTTCCTCCCCTCTGTTCGAGCCGACCTTCGAGTCGTAGTAGCGGGTGGCGCGGACTAGGGTTTAAGGCCTGTGTTACAAGCCTGGGCTGTCTTTTGCTAAGCTCTCCTTTCTGAGGCCACATCGCGGGCCTCTGCATCCTATTTTGACCATTAAGTAGTGGTCACAGCACTTGCCTGGCTTGTCAAGTCCAGCACTCCACGTCACACGATGGTCTCAGCCATTCCTGAGCACTACTCGAACAGCCGTATGTGTGCTTACCATTCTGTAGCTCGCACAGCTGGGCACGGAAGTTGCCTTCTGTGAAGTCCCCGAAGAGCGGTTTGAGACTCGTGTCCTGAAGCTGGTCGTGGTTCTGGGCAGGTGGCAGCTCGAGGTGGCAAGGTGCCTTGCTCAAGGCTCGAGTGCGCTGTCAGTGCTGTTCAAGAGAACGGACGCCTTGCACACCGTCAGTTCTGCGGCATCGCCCGTGAACTTGGAGGAAGAGGAGCTGATTCCAGAGGCCAGGGCGATACCCTCCTTTGGAACAAACGAACATATGCGAATGGCCCCGGCAACAGTCCGAACAAGCCTATCGTCATAGGGTTGTAGGTAAGTGGGTCGGGGGCAGTGAGTGGCAAACCCTGAGAGGTGCCATGAACGAAGTGCGCAGACCTTGCAAGCTCCGCAGAGCAAAGATGTCAGGGTCTCAGTGCCGCTTTCGTCGCTTTTGTGGTTGAACTCCACCCAAAAGTGAGGAATTCGTGAACCGCAACCGCGGATATGGAGTCCCAGGCTTCTTCCTTGCTGAGATCAGCAAATCGTAGCTTTGCAAGACCGCCAAAAATAAGTCCATCCTTCCGTTGATGTGCCGAGCCATAATGCCATAGTTCCAATCATCAGCCGCAACTTGCAAAGCACGAGATCAGCTTTTGATGATTCGTGTCTGAAACGGGCATCAGGTTGTGGTCCTTTGCCGCACCGTAGCAGCCACGAGTCTGCATGCACGAAGAAATTTAAGGACATTTGTGACATGCGGCAACCTGAACCCTCAGCTTGTTAACATGGCCGCTTGTGGGTCATGGATGTGTACATTCTCACTTGTGCCGTTTTGCAGAATTACGAGGGGCCCTGCTCCGGCCTTTAGCAGCCCGGCAGAGTCCCAGCTTCTGCGAAATGAAAGCGGGCTCCAAGCGTTGAAGCTCAGATGCCATGTACAGTAGGCGAAGCCTACCTCATCTCTTGGATTGTGACAGCGCTTCTCAGGAGGCTTGCTGTCACGGAGGATCTATGACATGTTTGCAGTTGTGAAGAGTTGTGTAGGTGCCGTGTCCAGCCAGGCTGCATGCCACCTTTTTGTGCCGGTTCTCACAACTGCGGCATGACAAGTGAACTCTAGACCTCGCAGACTTGAGTGCACGGCTCACTCCTGCGTGGGAGCATGTTGACCGAGCATGCAAGCATACGGAAATGAGGACGGTGCAGCGTGTTATCCGCGCTTGCAGATCGTGCGGAAGGTCATTGCACTAAGCCTTCTGAACTCCCTGCTTCAGGTTGTTTGCTTCCCGCATCTCAACAACTGGCACTTGTGGGCTGGGCACCAACTTCTGAGTCGTCTGCAATCTTAGTACGAGACGAAGACTATGCCATATGCACCACTGGAGGCCATGACTGCCCTCCTTGTTGCCCTCTTTGCTGCCACTTGGTTTGAGGCTGGGCCTGGGCCGTGACTCGGAGGTAATTGCCAAGTTTTTCGTGCTGTCAGTGTCCAAGTCTCTATCGCATGTGCGTACGCAGGGCTGGCGAGACCTGCTGATCGACTTGCTGGATCCTCTGTTTGCCCTGAGCTCAACATTGCTGCCTGGTGGATATGCAAAGGATCTGGGCAGAGTGTGGCACAAAACACAGATTGTGGATTATGTGGATTCTGCTTTCTTCCTGGCATAACTCGGAAATGTCAAGAAATGACAGAGCCGTGGCTGTGTTTTGCAGGCTCTGTGGCTGGCACGAAATTAATAAATGCGCTGAGGTGGTGCGCAGCGACACTGACAAGGCCCAAAGAGAAAAGACTCTGGCTGCAGCTGACCGGGGCACCTCTTCGCAAGTTCCTCGCTGATGTACACAGGCTCTGCCGGGGAAGCAGCGGGAGACGCTCAGACGAGTGTCTTGGGCAGAGGGCTTATGGCAGCTTACGGCTTTTCTCAATCCCGAGGAGTCACCGGCTCGTGAATGGTGCTTGCGTTGAAGCGCGAAGCCTGGGACGCCCCCAGATGCCTCCAGTCTTGTCTTGCTGAGGGCTGCTGCTTGGTTTGCGCTGCCGTGTCGATGTGGGACATCATGCTCCACCCTGTGCAGGCAAGCTGCTGTCAGCTCATCCGTGGCCTGAGGCTGTAGAGTCTGTAGAGATGCAGCCAAGGAAGGTCTCTTCGAACTTCCGGACTCGTTGCACCTCGACGATGGGCGCGGTTCTCATGGCAAATCTGGTGATCTTCGACAGGTGCACCAGTGCGCGTGTATTCGCGTGTGCGGCCAAGGCTCGCGGATCTCTGGGACAAAAACACGATGATGCTGCTGAGATGGAAGCCTGGGGAGGGCCGAGGTCCGGTCCAGCTGGAAAGGGTCCGTAAGATGCAGAGCGCAGAGCGCAGCACAGCTGGGCTGCAGCTGGGCTTCGCAGGTGAGACCGGCTTGCTTTGGGCGGCAGCAGAAGCCATGGAACTCGATGCCCTCACCCTCAAGAAGCAGGCTCTCCACGGTCTTCGGCAGCCACTACAGGTAGCTAGCGAAGCCGTGTGAAAGCAGCTGTGCACGGGAAGAGCAATTTGACACACGGCCTGGAAGGACAAACTGGAACCGGAACCCACCCGAACCGACAAGCACCTTTGAATGGGGTGCCTCGCACAAGACGCGAGCGGACGGAACGGACGTGACTGCGAAAATTCTACCGATGCAGCGCCTTTGTAGGCAAAGCCTGTTGGCTATGTGCATCGCTCGAAGATCTAGAATCGACTCGTAGAGCGAAGTTCAGACTTGCTCGAAGCCGACCCTGTCCTGCTCCGAAACTCGGTCTAAATCGCATTCGGCATGAGGATCTGCTCCACAACACAGTTTTCTTGTCCTCTAAAAAGCTTGCGCTCGAATTGGCTGGTCGGGCTGTTGGACTTTCACATCATCGTCCTCGTTGATTGGCGTCCTTCGGTGGCCGGCGCAAAAGTGCACGGCTGAAGATCGATCGCAGCATCCATTTCGAGCAGAGACAGGAGAGACGCGCAGCAAGTATCGTTGACCGCCTGCAAAAGCACAGCCCAGAGGATTGCAGCGGCATCTCAACTTGGAAGTTCGTGACCAGGCCATCTTTGAGGAGCAGAGGCTTTTGCTGTTCAAGTACGACGCTGGCAAGGCATTCTCGCGAGCTGAATTGCAAACACTTTGCTCATCTTCACTTGTACGCAGGACGGTGAGAAAAAACCAGGCGGCGCGTCCCTGGACGAAATGTTGAGCCATGTTGAGCCGTCAAGTTTGGTGACATCATGCGGCATTCCAGAAGTGCAGGCGACACTGGGCGCATCCCATGCTAGCGTTTTCAGCTGAGGTCAGTACATTCCAAATGGAAATCCAGCGTGGCCAGCCCCAAGGTGCAACCTGCCTGCGGCCCGGGATGTGCTGGGCTCATCTACTGCCTGGCCTCAGGGAGACTTGGAGAAGATTGTGGACACTGGCTTCCCGGCAGTGTTGAACGTGACTTTGCATTGGACTGAGCGGTCCGAATGGCACCAGCCGGTGCTATGCCTTGGACATGCGCTGGACCGAGGTGCCTTCACGCACATGCTCACACTGAAATGGCAAAAGCAAAGGCTGGCCACCCACAGGTCAGCTGTGAATCACGGATTTCTCGTGCGCGAGGTCAGAAGTGATGCAAGCGAAAAGGGTGTTGGAGTCTTATAAAACAAAGCCGTCGTCACGAACACTGGGTGCAACAGAATCCGTTCGAGGAAGAGCCGCCTGCAGAGACAAGTCATCCAATGCACAATGTCGACGACTTCGTGCAGGTGCTGGATCCAGTGTTGGCAAGTAGGGACTACTTTAAAGCTTCTCCTGCTGCAAGATCGTGGGTCCGGCTACCGATGCGCATGAAGCCTACATGGCTGGCTTGGAACTTGGCAATCCAGAGTTGTCAGTCTTATCGGTGTGTCGTTGTTTTGGAGTCTCAGAGACTGGGATGCTGAAGCCTGGGCAGCTGGTAATGCTCGCGAGCGTCGGCGTACCCAAACCGAGGCTGCAACTGGTGGACAGAGACATTAGATTCTTTCTACGGGCATTCGGTTCGGTTCTCAGCTGAAAGTTTGGTGGATGTTGAGTTGGGAGAGCTTGCAATGGCAGTTTGATTTGCAGGATGATGAGAACCATACGGATGTGGATCCGCAGCATCATGCAAGTGCCGATGATGAGGAGGCTTGCTGGATGCTGGGGGTAAGGAACGAAAAAGAGCAGCGCCCTTGTTCCGCCTTAGGCTTGGTCCACACGCGCCGTAAATGCTCCCGGACCAAGAGCTTTGTCTTTGCTTCCCTTCTTCACTCCTGCGGCGACTGATCCAGTCGGGTGGGGCCGAAATGACTCGTGCATTGTGCGGTTCCCCTTCATACTTTCCTGTGGGCCGCAGAGGCTCCCAACATTGGTAGCCTCGGCACGTTGCTCCGACCTGCGGTCTCCCGTGTTGTTCCTGGCTTTCCTTGCGCCCCGGTCATCGGTTGCAGTACCGAGGCTGATGTCAGCACCGAATCATGGCTCATCCTGAACAAACTCGCTCAGAGTTGCCTGAACTTTGCCTTCAAAAATGCATCCTTCATCCCCAGCTGCCGGGCTCCAGAGCTCTGCGCCGGATCACAGCTTTGTCTAGACCAAACTTCCTATGTGGGTCCCGCTAGATTTGGGCCGCTCAATAGAGCTGCTTAAGTTGATAGGGCTGGCAGAACGCCTCACGGAAACGCAGAGAAACCCAAAGGCAGGAGAGAAGAAGACATGTAAGCTGCTGTAAGCTGAAGGCTAATGCGATGTGACATAGTAAAGAAGCATAATGATAAAATGAAGCAAGGAAGCATGAGAAGAGAGCGGCCTGCTGCAGATGCAGCACCCCTGGTTGCAAGTCTGCGAATGGGTTGGCTGGGGGTCCACAGGTCAGACCCTCCTCACAACGACTGGGGAGTGTGTTTGCTCCTGGAATAGCATGTTGCATTTTGCGGCGCATGTCAGGACATCCCAAATTCTGAGTGTGAATCCCTGGCAGAGATGGAGTGTTGTCGTCGCTTCCCGAACTATACTCTATGGTGGTGTCTCAGCAGTTTGCAGCATCCTGTAGTTGAGCAGCTGTCCCTTCGCAACACGTCACATTGAGTAGTGATCTAGAGGGTTACCTGTTAGCACGCTGGAAGCTTGAGAGTACGGGTGGTGTCATCGCCCCTCATTCCAGTGCGAAGAAAACATTGCAGCGGAAGAGTAAACACCTTGTCAGGGTGCAGATCTTGCATGATGCTTCGAGGCCAGGTGGGTCAACTTACAAGATGCTCCGAGTCTCTTGCACGTCTCATATACCCTTGCACAGTGCTTGGGAGGCATGTTTTCGACCAGAGAGGAGCTATCCAGCTCCCTGTGACGCGTCAAGCTTGGGTCTCAACTCAAAGACAAAGCTCCTTGCACCGCAATGACAAACCCATACCATCGATATTAGAATCTGAGACGCCCGGCACAGATGAAACCCAGGCTTACACAAGCAACAGCTCTTGAGTGCGTTGCACATGAGGCCCTGCAGTTAGCAGGTCGCCTAGTCTGTGCCTCTGGGCACCTTATGGCTTGGAGAGCTGCAGTTCCCAGCGGAAGCTTACTGAAATTCTGGATCAGTCTTCGTGCTTTTTAACAGCTGCTCCGGGCGCGTCGTTGAATTTTCAAGAGCTGTAGAGCCTGAGCTAAGGAGTTTACTGGATCGCTACTAGTAGCTTGCGCATTGCTCTGCCGATCAGTCGATGAACTTCTGATGAGAATCTTTAGGGTCGTTCGGAGCTGAGAGGCCGTGATGTGGGTGTTCTATTACTTGCCGAAGCACGGCGAGCATGCAGTTCTTCTCTTGCGACATATTTGGCTCATAGCATGCCACCTTTATTAGAATTAGAATCAGGATTTAAAGCCGAGTAATGACCCTTATTCTGCCTTGTGAGCTACTTCAGGCGGAGGACAGCAATCTTGATATTCAACCTCCTTATCTCAGCAAGGCCGACGACGATTGCGCGCAAGTCACGTTGTGTGAAGACACCAAAAGAGAGCAGACAAAAGGAGGGCTGCTCCTGATGGAACTCGGCAGTGTTGTGGTGAAGGAACTTCATTGGCTGCCAGTTCTTGCAGTCTATCGCATGCTCCTGTGCGGCATACACCACTTTTTACAAATAGAGACTGATTGTGTTTGCTTTGCTTGTTGTTACCTGTCAGCTTGGTGCCACGGGGTAAGCAAAGAAGCCATGGAGCAATGGTTCTTTCTCTTCTGGGCTTTGTTGGGGCATCTCCAGCCAACCGTGGTTTAAATGTCTTACAGTTCAGGAGTGCAGAGTTGCGACATCAGTATCCCACTAGCATTTGCCGCTCAAAAATAGTATAGGAAGCAGGGAGCAACTGCTTGCCGGAACCCCAGCTATTTTTTAGTTGCACCGCTGTCCAAGGGAGTTCCTCGCTACGTGAAGGTCCGACGCAGAGCATGGCTGCTGCAGACGCCTTCCTGGTATGTTTGTTCTGAGCCCGCCAGCATATAGCAGCGGGTTCTGTTCTAACGACCTCAGTGAGGGGCGTAGGTCCGGCTGAACTAGGCGCCGCCTCTGCATGGAGAAGACAAAGAAGAAGTCGCCGAGATCGAGGCTGCTTGGACCATGACATCTTGGGAAGCGGAAGCTGAAGCCGGTCCTTGCCCGTGCCTGCAGGGCGTGACTGCCGACGCCTACAGGAGCGTCGTCGAGCAGCGGACATCAGATAGGCCTGGCAGGATATGCTGGAATGTTCGCAACATGTCGCATGCGTTTGCAACATGTCGAGGAAGCTCCGTGAGCAAGCGGAAGACCGAAGAGAAGATCACAAGCCCAAGTTCATCCAGCCCCACAAGGACGACAGCCGACTCCTGCTCGAGCTGATTTGTCTGAGAACTGCAACTTCTGCTTTCAGGAGAAGCGCTTCAAGCTCTACATGAAGTATGAAGGTAGCACATGCTTCAACGCAGATGCATAACGTTTGCTGGTGCAGTGCGTTTGCTTCTGCTCAAGGCAGAAAAGGTCCTCCTGCATGGATCAAGTCCAGACTACCGAAGCATGGTGGCTTCGAGGCTACTGGTGCCGTTTCATGTTCCTCAGGCTTGTTTTCTACCATTACCAGGATGGACCGTCTGTTGCCATCAAGAAAATGTTCGTGAACTTCTACAACAGAGTCCGAGACATGCTGTC
Organism: Symbiodinium sp. CCMP2592; assembly: GCA_905221615.1. Lineage (NCBI taxonomy): Eukaryota > Dinophyceae > Suessiales > Symbiodiniaceae > Symbiodinium > Symbiodinium sp. CCMP2592. Next base: position 50,323 of record CAJNDT010000193.1, read on the forward strand.
CGGCTCCCGGATGCAAATCACCAGCTTGTTTGGCAAGGCCGCAAGTTTCAAAGGGACGCCATTGATGGCTGAAGCCTCGCTATGAGTAGACGCCCTGGTGCAAGCATGTTACGTCCTTCCTCTAGGACTCTAAAAGGTGTGTTGTGTGCAGTCAGAGCACGCCAGACAGCGCAACAGATTGCGAGCTTGGTGCACCCTGTGCATGTAGCCTAGGTCGATTCATAGTGTGCATCTCAGAAGCGAGACAGGGATCGCCATTCCGGACGAGGTTGGCAGCTCGACTCAGTCTCGCAGCGAAGTCGATGCAATGATCTGTTGAGGATTCACTTGCTGGATATGTTGGCTATGGCGGTCTGATTTACGTAGTAGATGGGTGCGCTCCTTAATCTTGACGACGGGCAACAAATCATGAGTCCATAGATGTGAAGCTAATGGGGCTGCAGGTCACCTCCGGGGAAGCCGCCTGTGAGGCGCTTACCACCGAAGAGGGCCGGCACCTCCACAGCAGGCAGCTTGCAGCCAATACTTTCGGCTTTCAGGAGAATGTCGTGTACTTCTGGGGGGCCAACTCTTGGAGCGATCCCAAAGGTGCCGCTTCCGACCTGCTTGACTCGTGCACCATTGCGGAAAGTCAGGTGATACACCCTCACCAGTTCTGACACTCGAGCGCAAGAGAATCTGCCAGGTGCCTTCTTGATGTTTGTTTTCTTGGCATCTTGTGCAGTTGCGCTAGTGCCCGGTCGCAAGATCAGCGTCGGGAAAGAGCATGCCGTTGCTCTCACGGAGGGAGGTCGCATTTTTGCCGGTGCCTCAGCAAGAAAGCCCTTGTCCCTTTTCGCGGGAATATGTCGTTGCGGCTGTTTCGCCTGTTCCCGAGGCATGGGGAAAGAACGACTTTGGGCAGCTGGGTACGGGTGACGAGGATTGTGAGATCTTGATCAGTGATCCCAGAGTCCCGAAGCTTTGCTCCAGGAAAACAGAGCGTTGCCATCGTACGGCCCCGATGACTGGCTCACAGCTGGCGGTATGGACCTATACAAGCCCGCGTCCTTGTGCTGTATCAGGTACACAGAGCTTCCCTATGAGACATACATCTCACAAGTGGCTGCCGGAGGCAGGAATGGATTCGTACGTTTCTGTCTCCGTGCGGTAGACAGCATGGTCCGAGGGTCTGCTTCCGTGCACGGGTGGACCGTGTGGTCTTGTACTTCTCTAAGATGAAAACAAGAACATGGCTAGGGTAGAAAGATCGCACTCGTCCTTTGCAAGGGCGCCAGAATGTTGAGCGTAACGATGCCTTCAGGTAACTACACCATCGGCGTCACCAAGCGTGGTGAAGTGTGGAGCTGGGGCCGATTCCAGGCCAAGTTCTCGTGTCTCTGCTGGGGCCGGGGGCAGAATCGTACCGGAACTTGCAGGCTTCAAACTTCCCAAGGATGTTCACAGAGACTTGGCCCCTGCCTCAGTTGGCATGTCGTGTTGATGGAATGATGCGAAGCTGTTCGCTGAGGTGTAACGGCTACGAAGCCAAGGGTGAGATGGGTCTCAAGGCTCTTTGCACCTGTTGTTTGCTTCACTCGTAACTTTGCATGGGGACTTTCCTCGTGCCCTCAAGCATTCGAAGCCAACGGGCGCGAACACTAAGCCCCTTCGTTCTTCGTTCCTCTTGCAGGGACTGAAAATCGTGCGCGTTTCTGCCGGTGACCAGCACATGGGCGCGCTGACGAAAGAGGGTAAGGCTCCCTCGCACCTCCGTCGGCTGTCAAAGACATGGCAGCGAGACGAGTCAACAGTTGCTCTGATCAGCTCTACACATGGGGCTACAACGATTTTGGTCAACTCGGCGGGCAACTGAGAAACGGATTGTGAGTTAAAAGCAGGGTTCGGTATGTGTCGGAATCTCACCACCCACTGTCCCGTACTTGGAGCTCCGAGACTCGACACGCGGACTTGCCTCTGTTTGCCAGCGTCATGCAACTTCACGAACAGAGCGGAGCACTGCACTGGTCTTTGACGAGTGGCTGTGCAGGTAATGCAAATACATTCTACGAAGATCAAGCTGTCAAAAACGACTCAAATGATCCCCAAAGCTCTGTTTCAATTCGGCCGTGAGGTTGGGGCCTTCATGGAGAAGGCAGAGTGGGCCAGCAGCGGCCGAACCAGGCAGCGAGAGATCTCGAGGACTCTCGCCTCTGCCGGCTACGCCCCACAGGTCAAGGGCCTTCTGGACAGTGAAGAGGTCATCGATTTTGCGTGCCCGGGTCCGAGTGGCATCGAGTGCCTCAAAAGGCGCCGAATCGTCCAATTGAGCCCTTCGCCGCGGCTGGCCTTCACGAGCCGAAGTGGCCGAGGTGGTGGTGGTCACACTGTGGCTATCACCAAGAGCTGTCGAATTTTTGGCACGGCACTTACGACAGAAAGCATTTCAGCAAAGGAAGCCTGACCAATACGAAGACAGGCTGGGGATCCAACACCAACGGCCAGTGATCAGCTTAGTTCCTGAACAACAGAGAGTTGAATCGCAAAGTTGGAGCATGAGGCTGGGACATGCCATGCGGCAATGCTTCCCCGAACCGGCAGGGAACTCAGAGTGCGTACACGGCAGCGGTAGTTGCTAGTAGCAAACTGCTTGAGAAGCCGGGGCCTGTACTGTAGGCCTGCTTGAAGGGGAAGGGGAATTGCGCGTTGGCCCGTCTATCGCTGTGCGAAGGTCGAGGTGCCACTTGGCGATCCGGTGTCGAAAGTGCGTGCCGGCTGGCAATGTACAGCCAGCAGCTGAGCCGGCTACCTCCCAAGGCAAGATAGTTAATTGTTAGAGGATGTTCCAGCAAGGCTTACATCACCGAAAGTGCTCGTCCAATCATTTGTGGCGGCATTCGAGCAGAGGCTCAGCACAGATCTCTCGATGACTTGAGACGACTTTGCATGTGCTCTGATGACACTGTCCTGAAGGGTCCCAGCGTTGCCGACATGCAGCAGGCAACATGGGATCGGGCAGCTGTAGTTTTAGGCGGCGTGTAGTGGCCATGGAAGCACCTGGAGGAGCCATCGTGATTTCGCATTGTTGCTAAGTCGGGTGCCATCTTTTGCCATGTTGCTTGCCGTTGGTCAGGCTCAAGCCACACTAGCATGCACTGAGCCCACCTTGCCATGCTGTACCTGAAGCTTCAGTGAACTACCACGGCCTTCTGACAGGGCTCCTCGGAATAGTGGCATGGCATTGTGGCAATGTGGAATGTGCAGTCATTGCACTGCAGAGGAGGTGGACGCAGTTGAGACTTATGCCTCACTCAGCGTGCCTGCCACCTTCTGGAGCAAAGATGCGATAGATGAGCCTACACGGGACATGCTACTGCTAAACGGCATGCAGGGAAACTGGTATATGAAGGAGGATACATGTGTGCTAGTTGCCACCATTTCAGAGAGGTTTCTCACTGTAAACGCTGGTCGTTTCGGGCTTCGTAACGCAAGAGTGTTCCGGCTGCCTGCGACAAGCACCGACACTTTATTTCTCGATCACGACGGTCGAGTTCTTGTTGGACATGTTTCCTTGGAGGCGCAGCGCACCATCACCTGGAACAATGGCGAAGTCTGGCTCCAGAAATAGTTGCGTTGCTATGCCCGTGCCAAAGTGCTGCGGCAAGTGTCAGCAAGGACAGAAAAGATCGTGGCATGCAGGCTTTTTCTTCGGTTGGGATGGGGGAACGGGCCGTTTGTGAGGCTGGAGAAGAAGGCGATGGAGTTGCACCTGAGATGAGGGGTGGTGGCTACAAGGGTGGTGGTGCGGACCTTGGCGCTTGTGGCTCTTGGTCAAGGGCACAAGAGGCTCAGATGCTCTCACTAGTCCGAGGTCCTCAACCGGAGGCCTTGTGCACTGGCTTGGTGCCCGCCGTCCCTGTCCCCCGGTGTTGGCATCCGCAATGTCAGGCTGGTGTCATGGACATGGTCAGCACCACAGGTGTCGAGGTCGCGATCTCTCTCCAAGCAGCATTATAAGACAAAGCGACATTGACACAAAGCAGAGTTAAAGTGGAGGAGCTTGCTGTGTCGATCTTGTCGTGGCGCCACTGTCGTGTGTAGCTTAAAGTCGGAGGTGATGACTGAAGTCGTGACAGAGGCTTCTGTGGGAGAGGCCGGAGCACATTGATCCATCCGATGTGTATTTGTCAGAATTCCTCTTAGTCTTTCGATTGCAGGCGCATGGACTCCTCGTGTGCTACGTCCTTTGCTCGGAATTTTTCTTGCCATGAACAAGAGATCAGAGCAGCTGAACATCGAAGCACGTGGATACGAGGACGGAACCTTGCGTGGCTGGGGGTCCTGTGCTCGGAAGTTGATGAGACATGAGGTTGCGGCTCGGCATAAGCCTGTGAGGTACAACAGGCAGAAGCAGGCCATCGGCGACGAAACCGATGATACCTTTGTGAAGCCACAGGCCGTGGATGACGTCCCATTCGCCGCAACCTGAGTTTCCTTTCGGATGAGCGGATGCAGCAGTGGTTGTCCGTGTGCGCATAGCTCAGGACACGTACAAGGGCCTGTCAGTTGCGGTTGGTGGAGCCCAAAGCTACGCCATCCTGCAACAACGCCATCCGTGATGCTGGTCTGCGGATATCACAAGATGTGAAGCTTTCCAGCCTCAGAGCGATTTCAACATGAATTTGCAGACAGACTCCGTCCTGCGTGGAAGGATTGCGAAAAACTGATGGTCAAACGTGGGTTGGATAATGAGCACAAAGCTGCGTTCACTGTGTTCGAAATAAATGCAGATCCGGTTCAGTTGATGCAGCTGTCAGCTGAGACAGCTGGAGTTCTGTGGGTTTCCATCTGAATCAGGAAGTTTCCATCAGGCATGTATCTGTGTTATTCGAGTTGTTAGCAGCCCTGGGTTTTTAAACCTGTCAAACCATGTCGCTTAGCATTGAGGGCTACTCTCTGCAATGGCACTGAAAAGGGACGAGCTCCTAGTGGCAGGTGCTTCTAACTTCTAATTAATCCAGCTGAAAGTAGTCGCTGAAGTTTGTCTCATAATGAGATCTGCGGAAAGTTTGAAGGCACTTTGTACCGTGATGTAATGGGGCCGCAAGAGGGCTTGTTCAAAACGGTTGGCCCAAGTCGAGACGGAAGCAGGGCTGGGGATCAGCGGAAGCAATCCCATGTAACTCAGGGTCAGGAGTTGTTTCACTCAGCTCACGAAAGAATCACTAATCTACCGTCGATCGGAACTTGCTGTGCATGGTGTTGTTGCACAAGCCTTGGCTGACCTTCCGTGAGCAGCTGCATGTCCACGCATTCGATATTTGTGCAGCTCTAGGATGGCAGCTGAGGGACATGTTCCACATGTTCCACAGTTTGCCTCCTCCTTGCGTGGCATGTTGCAGAAACCTCTGCAAGACCGGTGCGAGCATCCGTGACCAAGATGGCCAAGTTTGTGCAGTGATTCATGTTGTCCAGGCGGCCGAGGTCGGAGAGTGCACAGAGCATTTCTCAGAAACCTCGGTCTGGCTCAAGGCTACGCCTGCTGTTGAGAGATGCGACCCCACACGCGACATCCGAGAGTGCTTGCATTGGTCCCAGGTAAAGATTTCTTGGGTGTTTGGCTGTTGTGTTTTGCCTCCATGGTTCTTCCGGCTCCAATGCGGCGTGCAGAGGCGACGGTCAGAAAGTCGCGGTCAGTTGAGAAGCGGGACAAAGGGGACGAGTCGGGACGAGATTCAGGCTGCCACTGCTCCCATGGGTCTGTCATGGAAGCATTGAGGCCCCGACTGGTTGCTGATGTACAGGTTGCTCGGACCCTTCACCTTTTGCACGAAGATGGGTTTTGTTCCTTGCATGGAAATTCACATCCTCCGTTTGTAACTGCTGCTGGCTTGGTTTGGCCGATGCACCGTAGACGGAAATGTCCAGAATCGTGGTGTGCGGTTTTACATGGGAATGTTTCGAATGTCCTCGCCGCGAAATTCAAACAAAAGGATCATATCCCTGTCCACAATGCCCAACACCAGTACGCTGTCTGTTGGCGAAAGTGCTTGTGTGAGCGAACTTGCAGGCGGTAGTAGGTGTCTCGTTAAGCACCGACTTTTTGGCCCAACCTCTGTCATCGAAGATGGGATCAGAGTGGCACCGGGTCTGTCGATGATTGTTTGGCCTACATTCGATGGCGTTGTGCCAAACTCCGGTTGAGACATGAATACAACAAGCCCATAGGTTCCTTGTAAGTTCTGCTGAAGTTGAAAATTGCCGAATCATGCGTGAACATTCGTCAATTCAAGGTCCGGCGATTTTTCCTTACAAGATGTGACACGACCGCACGTGTTTCATGCTATGAGGAACTCGTCAGCAGTGATTCCGGCCGCGGACCCAGCTTTCTTGTCTTTACTGCTCGCAGCATTTTGTTGGACACCCTTCCAAGGCCGATGCTGTCGCACAAGAAGTGCTCCTGTGTCATTGCATTCACGGCTTGCTTCTTGGAGTACCTCTTGTTTCAGGTTGAGGCCAAGGATGATGCGGCTGGGGCTGTCACCCATGAGGAGGCGCAGCCGAGGCAGTTCCGCATCCAGGGGGCGTGATGGGGTTTCGATGTGGCTTCAGGAGAGCGAGGCAGGACCATTGAAGGCCGGTTGCTCTGAGCCGACAGGCAGGGGAGTGGAAGCAGTCTTGTGCTCTCGAGGTGTTCGTGTGCTCAGACGAATTCGAGATTGCCTGCGGATGTGCGATTTGCTTCAGTGTTTTTGCTGCTCAACAGCAACTGCTGGGTTCAGGCAGCAACGGCCAATATCCCAATGTTAAGCAGGGGTTGAAAACGTGCAAGAGAGCACATGCACGTACACAAAATGATTCTGATCGCATGCTCCGCAGCCTCCTCCTTGAGATGGACACGAGGAATAGGTGTGCCATAAACGAATGCCTCAGACTCTTACGTTTTCGCGCTCAAACCGGAGAAGCCGAAGGTCCCACCGAAGCACTGTGGGCAGCTGTCCCCTGAAGCGTGTTGAGCCCTCTCACAACCGTAGCAGTCCCGTAGCAATCCCCTTCGCCGATCGAAGCAAGGCAGTAGCATTCGGAGGGATTGAGAGCGGCCGGAGCACAGCACGCATAATAGCCTGGAGCTCGAAATAGGGTAGGCGAGCTCGGTAAAGACCTCGCCATCTCCCGACTATCTCTGGATTCTGCATCAAGTCTTCACTTTGCACATCCCAGGTTATTTGTCTGCAGACCGACAGTGTGGACCTCCCCTTCTTAATACAGTTCTCGGAAAGCATGGTCACGCGCTGAGACAGCTTCTGTTTCAGTTCCTCCATGTGTCTCCTCCCTTTTGTGCCGCAGTCGAGGTCACTGCCTTCTTTTTACTGGAGTGGTGCCTTCGCGTCCGGGTTTTCGGCCTGAAGTGGTTCAAGGAATCTGCAAGCCGAGATCATACGATCAAAATTCTCTTGCGTTGGAAATAACCCGGACCCGGACTTTTTCGCCGGTGTGAACCTCTGTCAAAGTGGTCTGAGTGCTACGCGATTTTTACGTGTGACAGGACAGCGAGCACCTCCTGGACACCTTCATCGTGTGGTGCCCCGGGGTCGTCGTCGTCTGGGCACGCCTGGCGATCATTCGTTGGTAGTTTGCAAGCCGAAACACCAGATGGATGTTCTGTTGATTGCTCGTGGGAAAAGCTTTTGTTGGCATTTACCGCGTATGAGCCAGATCATGCAGCCGCTTCAGATTGAAGCAGAAGCGCGTTGACCCCGGCAACTGGAGTGTGTCCCTTGTGAAACGCTTGGTAGCTTCAAAAGCATGGTCAAGCGTCCTCAGGAGCGACCTCTTCAAGTTTTTCCGTATTGCCCGGATGCTTCGATTTGTGCAGCTGGTCAGCTGCGCAGACTCCGCGGCAGCCAGCAAACACACCCACCAGTGGCTCGCTGTTTTGCTGCTGAGGTGAAAGCCTTCAAACACGTTAGTGCCTTTGAGGATCTCTGGAAGCTGGAAGCCCAGCGGACCCACCGTGTGCGAAGAGGTAAACCCAGATGAATTCAAAGACATTTGAAGGCTGGTTCGCGGACTCGTCAGCAGTGGAGGCACTCTCGCCTCAGGTGGGGATCGCTTCGAGAACAGCTGGCATGTGCAATTTGGCATATGACCTTGGCAGCAATGAGCCTTATCGTCTTCAACCTGTATGTGTTTGCCATCTTTTGCTGCGAGCTGTGCGGACCTTAAGGGCTCAGATCCTTCGTTTCGTCCACATTTCTCTGAGCAAGAACCAACTCGTCAGGATCGGTTTTCAGCAGTTCCCCGCGGATGCTTCCGATGGCGCCAAAGAAGCGCAGGAGAGGTTCAAAGGCAGGACATCTCATGTGCGAAATCTCCTTTTCACGCTGTGCCGGCTGCCAGTTTCCTGGCATGGTCCCAAGTCTGACCCTGCAGGGATAAGTGCGTCCATGTTGACGTTGACGCGCTTTATGCATGGTGACGATTCACAGGGCATCATGGTGGAGGGCCCAGTTGGTCCCTACACATATAGTGTGCAGGGCACAACACACTCAGCGCACCTCAGGATGCCTTGGTGGAGGAGTTGCCTTGGATTTGGTCAGCCTGACCTGTTGCATCCTTGACTTGCTGCCCAGGGTTTTGAGAAATGGCTCGCTGACGGACGCACCTAGGCAGAAGCACCCGTGCGTGTACTCACCGGGTGCGTCTGAACAAGAGTTTATGACCCAACCTTGAGTGCTTGGACAACGATGTGGCAAAACCGATCTTCCTAAAAACGCGCTTGCATTGCGGTCTCTGGCCTGGCCAATCGGCCAGGATCTTTCTTTGGCTTTTTACCGCCATGTCATCCTTCGTTCTTCTGAACTTGGTGACGGCCGTGATCGTCCAGCGGGAGCCTCGGAGAACCTCGGCCGTGAGAGCTGAAGCCGTGAAGAGCGCGACGAGGCAGGCCATGGACATGTCGAAGGGTGATGAGAAGGAGTGTGTGGCCCAGTTCAATCCGATCCCCTTCTTCATTTTTCAGCGTTCAAGAGCCATGCTCCAAGGATGGCAATTCTTCGGAAAAGGGAACAGGAACGGGAGATGAAAGAGTTAGAGGAGTATGCTCCCAAGCTCGACTGTTGAAACCTGCACGCAACCGCAGTACCGAGAGTGTCCGGGGTTGGCTTAGGATGTTCCGCGAAATCGATGAAGACGGAAGTGGTATCGTGAGTCTAGCAGAATTCAAGGAGGCCTCTGTGTGCACTTCTGGTGATGAGCACTGTCTACAGCAATTTCATTCCGATGCTGCAAGGCCTTCAAAGATCCTGCTATCTGCGACAAGTTTCTGATGCTCGGGTACGCTTCTAAGATGCTGCAGGGGGGGCGGGAAACTTCCGCAGGGAAACAGCTGTGGACAGCTCTGGCCTTCAGGCTGAAAGAGGAGCAGGCCATGGAGCTCTTCTCGCTGCTGGACACTGGCGGTGAGGTCCGTTTGAAGCTCCACGTGGTGCCATGGGAGACATGTCTTGGTCTCTTGGTAACCTTCAGGGAGAGCTGGATCTCTCCGAGTTCATGCAAGGCAATCTATCGATCTATCGCTGTGCCTGGCTGCGCTTCTTAGCATCCTGCACGGGTGATCTGGTGACCTGGCGCACTGGCAGGCATGTCCCAGCTGAAGGGGGTCGCAAAGAACAAGGACAAAGACGTGTGCACTCTGTCCCAGGCCTTGTACAGTTACAGATTCTTTTGGACCACTTGGCAGGACATGGTCATGCTCACAAAAGGCATCGAGCGCCTGGGTAAAGGCATCATCAGGTGAGCCTTCGTCTGATGCGATGGATTGCCGGGGACGGTCCGATTCCGCAGGATGGGAGAAGGCATGGGCTTGCACGGCTTGAAAGATGAGCATGAGGTTTGGCAGCTCAGATCCGGTACTTGTACCGTGCCTGTGTGCCTGTCTGACGGAATGGACTTCTTCTTGCTGGAGTTTGCGTGCCTGTGCTGAAGCTGTGCTGGCTCATGTTGTCTCCAGACATGAATCATTCGATAGCTTCTGCAAATCAGCTTGCAATGTAATGTGAGAGGAAGGCTTGAACACGGCATTGGATCAGATTTAGGACTGGTTGGCTCGGGTGATTGTGTAAGGTCTACTCGAGACTAGTCTCGACAGAAGACTAAGAATGGCCCAGAATGATGGCGTCAATGGAAAGCTGGAACCTTTGCGATCCTCCTGCCCTTTTCTCGAGCAGGAGGCCAGTGCTCAAAGACCCAAAAAGACGGGCATCAGGCATTGCGCGAAGAAGTCTCAGATACCCTCCTGCAACGGATGTTTCGATTGTGCAAAGGCTCGGCTCCATCTGCCGTACGACATCAGCAATGCCGTGTATTTGGAGGTGCAGTCCAACGAGGAGACCCCAGATGATTCCAAGCGAGCTTTTTTCTTTTTTGCCTGTGTTGGTTTGTCAAGGAGCCACTCTTTAGCTACATGTTGCGCTACGTGAGCAAGTCTGCCTGCGACCCAGGGTCAATTGAAATGGGGGGCTGCTCTGAGCGCAAGTCTAAGTCTGTCAGGTCCAAGATGCCAAAAGCATCCGTGCAGACATGGGCAAGGGGAGAGGACTGGGAGCACATTGTCTGCACATCTGGGCTCGAATGGTGAGATGCGCTGCAACACAGCCAGGGATGCTCGCAGAGACAGCGAGAGAGAGAGAGAGAGAGAGAGAGCGAGCAGTCCCGTTTGCACGTGTTGGCCTCGAGGCAGACGACGACGAGATTGATGACTTGCTCGTCATGGTCAAGGGCAAGGGCAAGGCAGAGAGGAGAGAGAGGGATAGCAAGAATCTTCAGAAACACGCGACTGGCTCGTTTGAAGAATGTTTCGGAAATGAGCCAACAAAAATTGTCGATTGGGACCCTGTTGCGCCTCGCTGAGATAGCCTTCCGGTGTTTTCAGGTTGGCGGTGCAAGCCGCAAGCGCAGGCGGGAAGTTCAAATGCCTTCAGGCAACATCGGCCTCGGTCACGTGGCCAAAGGGCTTGCTCCACTCTCTCCCAAGGTTCCATATTTAGCGGACAGAGCTGCATCTCGCGTTGTTTTTCTTCGTGCTAAAGTGCAGAAGCCGAGCCTGTTGCAATTCGAGATTGTCGTGTTTCGTCGTAACAAGGGTGAGTAGAGCTTACAGAGCAGCCAAAGGTGTGGCCAGTCTTTCTTCTTTTCGAGACCCACAGTAGATCTGAACCGGAGGCTGGACTGCTAGACTGGATTGTAATCACCGTGCTGAGGTTGGCACTCGTTCGATTTCCAGTGGGACGAGGGCAAGACGTGCAAAGTGACGGTTGTTCTCCAGCGCATCGGGCATCCGACAGGTGACAGACCAGATCAGAGCCGTCTGCGGTAGAGAGGGCATGCAGCATCCATACTTAAGGTCCCAAAGCAGAGTTTGGAAGTGAACTCAGTGCGCTGCACGAGCCACAGCCACAGGTGATGGTCCGTCCTTTTTCTCATCGTTGGTTTTGTTTGTGGAGGGGACTGACCAGATGCCACTCCTCAAACTCTGTCAGAAGGCTTGGTCTGGAAGCTGGGTGCAACGGTTGATGATATAAATCCTGCATTACCCATAATAGGGAATATATGGGAATTATGGTATATTCCTTATTATGGGTAATGCAGGATTTAAATCATCAACCGAAGAAGCATAGGCAGCTACCAGTAGCGCTCGCTGCCTCGGCAAAGGCAGCTGACAATGAGACCAAGCAGAAAGCGAGCTGAACTCAGTCAATTGTGGCAGAGATGTTGTTAGCCCGGCTTGTCAATCCGCTGTCGTAGTCATCCGAGGAATCGGGTATCGCTGTGGAGATTTGATACCAAGTATCACTTTTGGTCGCGAATCTCCAGACGGATGGCGCGCAGTCTGGACAGCATCGTGCTGGAAGAAGGACTGCGCGGTAGTGTTAAGCATAGATCCTGATTCGAGTCTGAAATATTCTATTTTGCGACTTCTCGACGAGGCGTGAAGCGACCACTTCTGGATGACCTCGAGTGGTTTCTGAAAGATGAAACGCGGACGTTCTATGCCAAGCATGGAATCCCTTATCACCGCTGCTACCTGCTTCATGGAGAACCCGGTACTGGCAAAACATCTTTCATGAATTCCGTAGCTGGACATATTCAGCGCAACCTTTGCTTTATCCAGATGGACAAGCACATGACTGACGACACATTTAGTTGCTTGGCTTTGAGATAGCTGATGCACGTCCAAGGTGCTACTTTCAAGCAGTGGAGCGCAGGTTTCCATTGATCAGCGGATCTTGGAGGGTTCCACATGTCTTGAAACTTTAGCTTTCGGTACCGTCTAGCAGCAGTGAATTTCACAACTCGAAACAGCCACGGAACCAATAATTTGAATGTAGACCCTGTGAAACCTCCACCCTCCACACTGGCAAATTCGGCAAGACATCTTCATAAAGCTGGAGTCCTGTTCGGCGAGGCCGATCCTTGGGAAGCTTTTCCCCGTTGACCTTACCACACAATTCGGAGAAAACTGCTTTTGCGAGCGTTTTCGCAACAGGGCCTCACAGGAGGTTGCTTCTTGCAACTCGAAGTCTACGCCAGATGGCCGCGGCAAGTGTCCTCCCGCCAGAGGCCCTGAGAGGAAGGTCCAAATTCCTGCTGGCTGGGCTTGACTTCCACTCGTTAAAAGTCCCTGGAAGAAGACGCAGATCACAAAATTAAGGGTGTTTGGCACGAGCCCCACTGCATTTTCTACGTCGGAGCATCTCAATTGCTTCAATGCTGAGGCGAACGCCGCAGCTAGGAATCTATGAACCTGATCACAAATGAAGGCAACGCCCCGGGTGTCTAATGGTTCAGGTCTTGCATCAGACTCTGGTTTGCAACCAGGAAATGCCATGACACAGTTGCCGGCACTCTCCATGGTGGTTCTCGAAGATGTAGACGCCCTCTTCACTAACCACCGTGAAGCAGATCACAACAATTCATCTTTGTGCCTGGAAAGCACTTACCATGCTCCCTTTATGCATCCGAGTGCCCGTTGCGCGATGCCGGAGAGTTGTGAACATCCCGAGGTCTTTCAGTGGCTTCCTAAACTGCTTAGATGGGCTCGGGGCTCCGGACGATGTGGTAATCTTTATGACCACGAACCACCCGGACAAGCTGGTGCCCGCCCCGGTTCTTGTAAACTGATTTGTGGTGCTTGGGCTCATGGACAGAGCACACTCTTTTGCAAGCAGCAAGGCCACGAAGTTGATCTGTCAGAACGCGCGTGTTTAGTGTTTAATCTAAATCCTAGAACCTGCCAGGGGTTGATGTGTGCAGCTGTCATCCTCAACAACTATGCGCGTGGCAGGGCGTGGACAGGCTGGCGGCTTGAGATGCCATGGACCGAAAGCGACATCCGAAGATGCGCAAAACAAATGTCGCCGCCGAGCCACCGTCTTCTGATTTCACCTGCGCCCCATCGCGCCATCTGCTCTGTCAGTGGTACATCTGACTCCAACCAGCAGCCCTATTAACTTCTCCGTGTCGTTCGCCAGTGTCCTCTTCCGCCAAGCCCGATCGCATGCTCTTGTCTTCGAGCCCGAGCATATAGAACACAGGTGGCGCGGGGCGTCGGTCTCTGCCGACTAAGGACCCGGCTGTGATGCGGCCTGGACGGATTGACCTGAAAGCGGAGTTTAAGAAGCCGAACCTTGGCGATGCTAAGAGCTGCAGAGGAAACTTCTGATATGTGTGTGTGTGCGCGGTCAGTTGAAGTTAGCAGAAGAAAGAACAGATAGCCGAGGAACAAGGATGTTGCCTCGAAGTACTTCCTGACGTTCTATCCTGGCGCGGAAGATGCTGCTGCATCCTTCGGAACCTCAGTAGGCACCCTGTAACTGAAGCGGGGTCGAGCTGCGATGCTATATCCTCTGACAGCTCAGTAGCCAACTAGAGCCGATGCAGGTGGGCGCATTTCAGAGAGGAAAGTGGCTTGGTCCAGTTAGCTGTTGGCAGTGATGTTTGCGTTCCAAGTCTAGCCAAGAAGCGCCAAGAAGTCAGACGCTCGCAGGTGTCCATGGCTCAGCTGCAGCACTTTTTCTTGGCCTGCCATCGACAAGGCTTCGATGCAGCAAAGGCCCAGAGTGCCAAATAACACGTCGAATCTTTGCTTGATGGCGGCCATGTGCCAGGCTGCAGAATACATCAGTGACTTCCTCTTTGATGAGCCGCGCGCGACTATGTTCTCTTCTTATGGCTAAAGTCGACGAAGTCTACACGGCAGTTGGCTAACGTCGGCTGACTTCGCTGTCGGTTGGGTAGCAAGCCCCTGCCGTCATTGCTTGAGGGTCTGCCAGCCTTCAACGAGAGGCAAGGTGGTGGTGCTTCTTCGGTGCAATGTCTGTGAGATTTTGCCCGAGCCAGTCCCGTGCCGGTGCATCAGAGGTTTTGGTCTGTGTGACACCTTTTTCTCCCCAGCATCTCAGTGAGAACATGTCGCGATTAGTCAAGCAGGGCCACGTTCCCACGTCCTTGCTAGATGCGCGGGAGGCGTAGCTAGGATATTCTGTTGCCAGGGAAGCGCACGAGTACAGCCGCCAACTGCTCTGGTTCTTCGATCCGAAAAATCTGCACAGTGCGTGGTTACTTGCACATCCGACATGATCTCCCCCCAATTTACGGCCAGGAAGGCGGAGAAGGCAAGCTGAAAGAGCGCGTGGGCAACCTGCGGAGCAAGGTGCGGGAGCGCTTGCAGAAGTCGGAGGAGCCCGCTTTGCTCTGCTCGAAGCTTTGCTGGGGCTTCCGGTCGTCCGAGACAGGACGAGATGTTGCGCTTGTCTTCTCGGATGGACAGGCGCAAAAAACGACTGACAGACCAAGGCCAACTAGTAAGGGTACCACTACTATCTATGCCACTCGAAATGCGATTCGATGTGAGCGGCTTGTCTTGCTTGTGACCGCGGATGAATCTATCAAGGTGCTGATGTGCAAGAAGGAATAGCTGATTAGCAGAGTTTGTTCAAGGGGCAACTCACGTGCGTTGGCAGGTACCGTGAACTGGATAGGTGCGCCTTTCTAGTGCACTGATGTTTTTTCAATTCTGACATCAATATGGACCAAACAGCACTCCCTTCTCGTTCACCATCCCGAAGTTAGCATAGGCAACCGTTGTGGGTGTCTGCAAAGGGCAGAGTGTCTGTACTATCAACAACGATGCTAGTAGCACCTGTCCAGGATGCTGAAGCAGACGGAGGCAAGGAACGGAGATCTGCACCTGAACGGACAAGTCATGAGCACCATAGATGAGCCTCTACGAAAGGTTGCCATTCGACGAATCAAAACAGGTCAGCCGCCAGGCGCTGCCTTTGGTGGCCGGGTGTTTAGGGACACAGTCTCGACTTTGGTCCCACCCAGATGCTTCTTCAGCTGGCAGCGGTGCATTGCACTGTTAACTTTTGCTTGCAATTCTAACGCTAAATGCCCTGAGGACGGGTCTGGTTTGCGGCTAGTACTGCGTGTTGTTGAAATCCTTGACCTCTTGGGAAAGGCTCTGGCCAAGCCGACAGCTCCAAGGCACGTCTTAAGCGTTCTATGAGAAACCTCATGTCAGTGGATCTTCCGATCAGGATGATTTGGCAAAGTCGCGGAGCCGAAGGAGGGATGGTGACAAGAAGGCTGGAAGAGCAGATGAGATTTGATTAATGACTCTTCTCCAAGTCGGTACGAGGAGCGGAATTGACTGGCCACACGACTTCAGGAGAAAGACAGCAAAGAGCAGAAAGAGCTCAGGGATAGGAAGGAGAAGGACGGGTGCTCTTTCAGCGTGTTCTTTCAAGGCACATGCATCTATTGTTGCCATGAGCACAAGATGCTTTGCTGTCAATATGGAACTAATGCCAACTGCAGGAGCCACGCGAAAAGAAAGAGAAGCGGGAGCATAAGGAACCCAGGGAACATAGAGATCGTGAGCACAGAGAGCACAAGGAGCATGGGGGTTTTGAAAAAGGGTCTTAGCAAGGGCAGTTCTACGCTGTTAACCCGCTTGGTTAAGCAGCACCTGTAGCACAAGAAGTAGACATCGCGTCGCTTTGCGTCGAATCTACATTGCCTGACACTCCTTCTGATGACATCTCTAGTGGTGCTTTCTGAGTACAACCGCGACTGCTCAATCCTTTGCTCCATGATCTCAGCAGGAGCGACGAGAAAGGGGCAAGAAACGGGGCGAGGAGGAGGACGGCACCGCATGCACGGAGCGGGGTAGTGGAGGGGGGGGCATTTGTTCCTCGGTGTGGTGACGAAAGCCTGCAGGATGCCGATGAAGCGGAGGCTTGAAATAGTCACTCGTGCTGGCAGCTTTTCACAAGTTCCTGTAGTCTTGAAATGTATGGAGCTTGTGAACAGCGTGCTCTCTCGAGAAGTTAATGCAGCTGCGCTCTGGAGCTCACGCGAGCAGACCTTGTCGCCAAGCACCCGCCTATGAAACTTGTGTCGGAGACAATTGTTGTGCCGAGCCATGTGGCCCATGGTCTGCAAACCGTCTTCCAGCAACCACTGCCTGCGAAGCGTGGTAGTGAGGCAGCAACATGGGCTTCCCATGTTGTGAGTGAGCGCACGCACTCGCGCGCGTGCGTGTGTCTCTGCATAGGGGCGCTGCAGACGCAAATGTACATGCTCCGCGAAGCGGATCGTGCACTTGCCGACCGTCGCGTGCTTTTGGCGGGTAAACTACTCAGGGAACTCCACCAAGAAGCCGGAATCTTCCCACTGCACGAGCCGAAGGCTCGTTGTGTCCATGGGTCTCGGCCTTCGGCCTGCAGCGTTCGGCTCCAGCTCGGGGGAGGGCAGAGTAGCAGTCATGCCGCGGCGCAGTGACTCCAGGCCGTCACTTAGGGTTTAGGGTTTAGGGGGTGCGTCTACAGCGCATGACTGGCCGCTCTGTGGCTTTGGGAAGGAGCGACTCTCGACCGCGACGGGGATCAGGTGCCCCTGACGCAGCAGTGACTGTGCTTTGAGTCTTCTGCAAGTCGGGATGATACCTTTAAAGCCTGTGCAAAACGAGGCCGTGGCCGGTCGCGTTCAGCAAAACGTGGGAGACGCGATGATAGCAGAGAGAGGTGCTGCCAGTAGGGGTTCCACCTGCTCTAGGAACGTGAACGGCTACTGCATGTTGTAGTGTTCAGGGGGCGTCGTGGTGGCAGAAGCAGGTCAGATGGTGGCCAGCCCAGCACTTCCTCCACACCGGATTCCGGGGTACGTCAGATGTCAGATGTGATGCATTGCGGAAGGTGGACGTCCGGGCGAGGCCCTTTCTGAATGGGGCACCTCAGGAGTAATCGTGGATCTCAAGGCAGGGTTACAGTAGTTTTGGCAGTACGTTACCCACGATCCCACTGCCAGGGATCCGGCTTTGGATTCATCCGGCCAGATACTGGCAAGGTTAACGACAAGGACGCCTGTGGAGCTGTCCTGAGAGTACAACCGCGCCTTGCGGTCAGACCTTGCAGTCAGAACCGGTTTATGGGGCACGGCCAAGCAGGACCTTTACTTCCACTGCACGGCGGTGAACAAATCTGTTCCGTTCGACGAGCTGAGGGTCAATGACGAAGTCAATTATGAGGCGTATGGCTTCCAGCCGCGTGTTTCTCGTTGGATCCATGAGGGTGGGGATTGTGGGGTTGCCATGCGGTAGCCTTGGAAGGATCAGGAGCAGCATGCAGACATCGGCGAACATAAAGCCTGCAGCATCTAGCTAGCGATGGCTAGTGACCTGGTGCCACAACTTCCATGCTTTTACAACACGTGTTGCCAGGCAGTCCGAGATGATCGGAAGGGCCATCCCACAGCGTGACTTGGCTGAATCTAAGGCACTAGACTGGGAATGTGAAATCTGATCCCGGTCTCAATCGCAGATGGACAGAGGCAGAGTGTTTAGCGCAGCTGAGGAAAAATGTGAGTCTGAAGAATGGTGGCAGTAGCAGTAAGAGAAAAGACTCACGTTCAACTTCGCGACGTCGTTAGGGTCCTTGTGATTTCTGATCTCAGCAGATGGGTTCGGAGCACTGTCTCAGAACATGGCTCGCCTAGGGGTGAGTGCAGCACTGACTGCCTCAAGTGCCCTACGCAAGCATTATGCCGTCGTGTGCTGCGGTGCAGATTTTGCAGATTCAAGCCTTCAGCAGCTCTGCTGCAACTTTGCTGGAGGTCCTTCGGCCTTCCATTAGTTTAAGCGAGGGAGTAGTTTCAGTGCGCCGTGGCTGCAGCACCTTCGGCCTGAAGCCAGGACACGCAACAGTGACTTGGAACGTCATTGTGTCTTGCGAAGGCGCTCATATGTTATCGGGCATCACGGCAGGTGATGCTTGAATTTTGCTCGATCATGTATTTCTAGATTCTAGGTTCTGGATTCTAGTTGATGCGACGTACCGAGCAACCCTATGACCTGAGAAATGTTTCCCTGGGTGGAGAGCAATGCAACCCGGACGAAGAGCCTTCGCCCTAATCGTACTGCCATGCCACTCGAAGGCTGGACAGGACATCTGCATGGCCCGAAGGTTGAGGATAGATGATGATCGTTTACAAGATCAGCTACAGCATCGTCATGAGGCAATGTAGTGTGTGCCATCCGATGTAGAAAGCAGACGCAGCCAGCTGCAATCTCCAGTCATGCCAGCGCAGATGAGCTTAATCAAGCGGTGGAAAAAAGGGTGTGCAAATCAGGCGTTGGGATGATATTGATATTGCCACCAAGATGACATTGCTGCGGCATCAGCTTGATGAGATATGATCTTGTGGAGCAGGCAAGTGAGAGCTGATGCTCGATCTTCTCTGTCTTGGATCGAGGGTGTTCAAGATTTCCTGCGCTTGACCCCATGATGCCCGGTCTGGCGCTGCTGATGCTGCATGGAGGCTTGAAGGAATATTCCGACCGATCTTGTGGATTTCTGCGGCTTGGAGGTGTATTCCTGGGGAAGCGGCAACTATGGCCGACTGGGGCTCGGAAGTGGAGCTGCCTGGCCCTGAGAATCCCTGTCCTGCAAGAGCTACAGCGAGACTGCGAGACACAAACACAAAGCCCCCCCGCGCGGCTCAGGACGCCGCGCGACCGCAGTTGGTCAGTGGCGTGCTCAACGGTGCGCCAGGGGGATATTCGGGGAGACCTTGCGCCATGCCCCGGTCTGCAGCACGGTAAGCCTGCATGGTGCCAGGCTACGAAGTGGTGGGCTCTGCCTGCAGCTGGCGCGCGGCTTCGCTTATGCACCATGTCAGCGTCGTGAGGCATCTCAGCATTGCGCCAGGTACCATTCTGCAGTTGTTACTTCGACTGGAGATGTGGCCACATTTGGATCAAAGATCTCCAAATGCCTAGACCTCAGCGTGGCCGTTCGAAGCCCCCTGCTCTACTGCACGACTATCAAACGACCCGAACGTCTGGCAGTTGTTTTGTCAGTGCCGCAGAGTTTCCTGCCATGCGGTCTTGCCATGGATGGGTCTTCTGCTACTTCTGCTGTCGTGGCCTTCCCCATGTCGTGGAATGGCAGCGAGTATGAAGTACTCAAACCTCCAGGGATCTCGCCCTGTCCCCCCCCAGCCCGATGTTGCCACAGGAGGATGTGAGGGCCATTTGCGCAGAAGGCACCCAAACTGAGGATGTTCATTTTTATGATTCCACCAGGCTGCGTCCTGAGCCTGAGGTGCTAGATGTTTCGACGGACAAGGCGATTGTGGTGGATGCATATCATATCAGTCTGTGCTCATGGCACGCTTGATGTGTAGTCTCCTGCGATGTCGGGAGCTTTTGAAGGTGTCCATCCCGAGAGTAGGCGGACAGCACACTTCAGAGGAATGGTCCACGTGAGAGCTTCGGATGTCGATTCCTTTGCGGCGACATTGGGTCGTTTTGCAAATCGCAAGTCATTCTGCAGCACCTGCTGGGCAATGTTGCGCCGGCCAGACAGCTCAGCGGCCGCGTCATTTCGGTGGCACCATTGTATCCGCACGGCGTGTGACTGATTACTGACGAACAACCGGCACTACTGCCCAAGCATCGATGTGCTTTCGGTACCCTGACAGGTGGCTGGGTTAAGGTGTTCGGTGTACATGCATGTCGATCTTCCATCCTCAACAAAGCAAGCAGAGAGGCAGTATCCTTCATTGCTTGTGCAAGGAATAACATATCATGCGAATGCAACGGCACACACGTTGAAGGGACACTTCAAGGCTCTGTGATTTCTGGTCGGTGTCAAAAAAGCACTGTGAGAAGTTAAACCAACTCCTTCCGCATCGCTTAGGCCTTGGCACGGCGGCAAGTGGTAGCGACGTGTCAGATGGGGCTGCAGCATCCGACCACTCGTTCCCTGCTCAGAGTAAGGACAATCAGTCGTGGCAGTTCCGATGCTCCTGTGGCGCACATGGACTGGCCAGGTTGGAAGGACTTGACAGTGAGGGGGAAGACGAGATTGCATCTGTGGGACTGAAGGCACGATGTGTGAAACAGTGTGTAAGCACACTTTTGCAAAGCATCAGGCATTTTTTTCAAAAACCCTTCTTCTTTGAGAGAGCAAGAGGGGTTTGCAGGCCATGCCTCGTGCACGCAGAGGCGCGTCCGAGTCTTCGCCCCATTTCGCCACTGTCATGGCCATGCCTTGGCTGAGCAGGTGACCGACGCGCGCGGGATCCGCTCCATTCCAAAGGAGATGGAGGATTGAAGCCTGAACTGTGCCAGGGTGCTTTTTTTGGCAGGAATCGGCCGAAGCACCAGCGACTTCGTCCCACACCTCCTCCGGTCGTTTCCGTCCAGGGTTAACGTTGTTCAGGCCCCGTCCTCGCTACGACGGACTCGTAAGACCAAGCTCGTCTTGTGTGTTTTTTGTCGAGGTGGCAGTGGGCAGCGACATGCTTGGTGCCCACACGCTGGCCGTTTCCAGAAACGGCCGATTGTACAGCGGGGTGCTCGGCAAACCAAACAAGCAACGCAGCTAAAGAAGGAGGCATAAGAACGTGTTGCGTGTTGGAGGTTGGGGCTATGGCCCCGCCTGTGGCCTCGGCAGCACTGCCAACGCACCCCTGGCTGTCGATTGGGTCCATGGACACTTTCCTTGAATGCCAGGAGCTGAACCTTCAGACCTTGAATCTCCTTGCACAGGTCAGCACGCCGACTTTGGTTACCAAGTTCCTCGGCACAGGTGCAGGTGGGCAAAAGGGACCTCATGAAGTAGGTGTGCCCGTTGACAGCTAAGCTCCCTTGAGGCGAGGGTGGCAGCGGGCGCATGAGAAAGCAGGAGATGGAACCACTGGGCCGGGGTCCTCTGAAGAGACAGTGCTTTTGGGTGTGAGTGCAGCATCAGACGTGACCTGCATGCCACTTGATGGAACGGAAAGAACTGCAGCAAACACAGCCAGTGGTGCTACGAGGCTGGGGGAAGCACTCCCATCTGCGGTATCGACAAAGACCGTCGAACAAGCCAGACACTGAGACAGATATCAGTCAGTCAGTCAGTCAGTCAGTCAGTGTGTGTGTGTGTGTGTGTGTGTGTATGTGTGGCTCTGCTTCGAGGGTTTGACATTCGCTCAGGCATTTGGGGCTGCAGTTGCTCAGGCTGGATGCGCAGTCCTACACGTCGCTAAACTGTTTAGCGGAACCACGAAGAGTTTCGTCCGAATGCAGGAAGTATTGCTGTCGCTTGATTCCGCAGGCCAAAAATCGCGAAGGCTAGTTGCGGCGGAGGTTTCAGTGTCGTCATGAGCACGGAGGGTGAGGCGTGAAGCAACAGTTATCTTGTATTGAAGTATGCTTAGGATCATTGACAGTCTGATGCAGGTGTTCACCTTTGGAGTGAGTGCCAGCGGCCGACTGGGATTTCGAACAAAGTTTCGAGCACAGCCAGACACCGAGACTGACAATCAGCGTGCATGTTCGCATGGCCGGAGTTGGACTTGGGAAATGAGCTCAGCTTCTAGGCTTCGACATTCGCTCAGGCTCCGCCCGCGTCGTATTGAAACTCTGGCCGAGGGCACGTCGAGAGCTCAGCGCATGCCAGGTGCACCAGGTCTCACTAGGCGGAGCTTTCACTCCTCAATGCGTTTGTTGCAGGATCGACATTGCGGCTGGTGCTGCCTTCGTCCTCCTCTGCTCCGCTGCGGGGAAGTCGGGATCCTGAAAACAAACGGAAAGTGCTGGTAGCTCTCCTTGCCAGTGCACCGACGTCGGCGCTTGTCGACCGAGGCTGCTGTCTTGGGGTGACAACAGCAAGGGGCAGCTTGGAGTGGGACACCTGCAGGAATCGCATGAGCCGTTGGCGCCTGAGATCTGTAGCCGGAGCGAGATGCAGGAAGACAGTGGCTGGCTCGAGGGATTCAGGGACAAGGGGGAGAAAGGGCTGGGGGCAGAGGTTAACACTGAGTCGCGCATGTCCGGCGGCATTCGTCATGCAGGCGCCTTTTTGGAAGTCTGACGCGGTGAATGTCAAGTAAGTGGCGCTTTCTGGCTTAAAGTGCAGGCTGTTGCCGCTGGAGACTCACATTCGCTTGCTCTTGATTCCGCTGGGCCAGAACCTCAGAGTTGCCTCAGCTCATTCTATCAGCTCTAAGATCTCGTGGCCGTGGGCTTTGGCTTTGTTTAGGAGAGCTTACAGCTGGGGCGGCGAAGGTGGTCCTATGACAGGACAAGGCACAGCTGTCCAACGGCCGCCGCTTCGAGATGCTGACAGCAATGTTTGTAGTGATACTCGTGTTCTGATGCAAGGCCAACCGGTTCCAAACTCGACACAAGTGGATGCGGCATTCCAGTCGACATCTTGGACTCAAGACTAGTCCTATTCACGCTTGCATGCATTTTGGGGCCACAGGTTCCGACTGCGGCAGTTGTCTCACTGGTGGGTGAGGCGAGTGCCATAGCACATGCTTGCCGAAAGCTCTGGAAAAGGATTTGATGCTGATGGAAGGCCGCACCCCATTCGAGCACTGGTTGGCATTCGCGTCGTGCACGTCGATGCGGGCTGCCTCCATTCCTTGGCATTGTCGCAGGCGCACATGTGTGTCACGAGTTTCCATGGCGATCCGCAGCAGTAGTCTTTTTCGGCAGGACGGGGCTGTGTATGCCTGGGGCGCTCCACTTCAGGCAAGGTAGAGATGTTCTTCCTCGTTCTTCGTTGTGATACAGCAGACCACGGATGAAGGCTGGCACCTCCCAGAACAACAGCGCTCTGAAGGGCATACGTTCACAGGCCTCGCGACCCATTGCGCGGTGCAACGCGGTGCACGTCTGTGTCGAAGCCAAGACGTCGAAAGGTGTCTTGGATACCGCGGCTTGTCGCCCCGAGCCCGAAGCTTCCGCTGGTGCGTGTGGGAGCCGTGGCAGCAGGAGGCGGCAGACACGGGTCCGGGACATAGGAATGCCCGAAAGATTTTGCGGCCTTGACGTGTGCAGGTTGGCATTCAATTGCCACGGCCACACCTGCCAGTCCGTAAGCCTGGCTTGTGTTTCCTTAACAGAGCAGTCTTCCGTGCGAAGAAGAGAGATCAAAGCATGTCGCAGGCTGGACAGGCTGCTTCCGGCTGACTGGTCTCAGGACATGGATGAGATTTCCTTCGAGTTTGGGGTCGTTTGGGTGTGTCTTCCTTCCGTGCAGGAGGAAAGAGACGAAGAGGGCCTCGCCACGACAAGCCAGGCCCACACTGCTCTCGACGAGCGGCTTCCTGTAAAGAAAGCAAGTGTGCGGCGTGTGAAAGTTTGGCTTCGTGCAGGCGGCATCGACCTTGGTGGACTTCTGTGATGGCTTTCTTGTCTCGGAGAAAGACTCCACCCCGGAGGACGCCGAGACTGGCATCGAGAGTAGGATGCTTGATGCTTGCGTGGGGTAACTTACTTCAGTTGGCAGGAAGAGGCACGAATACCCGTGTGCTGCACTGCAATTCGTGCTCGACTGGTCGCGCAGACGTGTTTCAATGCCGCACTCGAGCGGGTTTGATGCAAGCTGGACATTTGCAGCTTGCCTCGCCAGGCCATGCCGGATGGCACGGACTCTCCTGTATGGCGTGCATTGTCGGCACAGGCATTGGAGCTGCTGGGGAACAAACCCTTTTTTATAGTGTAGTTGAATTACATCCTCTGTTGCCGTGCCTTGTCCAGGTGGTCCGTCTTCGCCCCGAGTCCATTGCCATCTTTAGCCCAGAGGCAAATGCTGTTGGTCCCAACCACGGAAACGGAAACAGCGCCTGTGCTCGGAGGCCGCGGGGAGAGAGGAAGAGGACAGCTGGTCTCTGAAGTCTCACTTTGTCCAAAGCTGCACGGCTAGCATCGACTCATGCAGGATACGGGCAGCGAGTCGGGCGGATTGCTCGAACTTGCGGAAATGCATCGGTCACGCCAGAGGCACACTGGACACAGCCATCCTGTTTCCAACATGAAAGCGTGGTAATCGGCTGCATACAATGCGATCACTTTCCGTCATGTCAAGGAGCGTGGCCCAAAGAAAGCATCCAACGTCACAGACTCAGATGATGATGGTCCATTACTCATGATGATGATCCTTTTTTCCACGGCGAGATCCTATTCAGTGTCTTTGCAGGACTGCCCAAAACAGTGATGCCGACGAAGCGGCTGGGTTGGTCTCAGCCTCAGCGTGCCTTGTTGTTGGGACATGGCAAAAGGGATTGCGTGATCCGGGCTTGGCAGGCGCTGAATCCTCTTCCTGCAGGGGCTTTGCAGAAACCCAAGGCTGCATCCTCAAGACATCTGACAGAAAGCAAACGGGTTCGGGAACAGGGACGATTTTACATAGTCTTCGGGGCGATGTCTGGGGCCAGGCCTTTGTAGCTTCACCTATGGCTTGCACGAAATCGTGGCATTCGGCAGATTTCACGGTGGTCATTTTTTTCTCAGGGTTATCTCTTTCGTTGGGGTGGTGGGGGGGGGATGACTTTCATGTTCGGCCTCCTTTTCCAGCTTGTGCTTTCTCGGCTTCGTGTGCTACATGCCTGAAAACGTGACCTGCGCGCAGAGTTCGTACTATTCCAGAATGAGCACAATGCTTCTTTCTTCTGCAGCTTGTGTGGGTTTTGGTACTTGTTTCTTTTTGCATCCTTGGGTTGGGAGGCGAGGGGAGGGGTCGGGAGCTCATGTCTGAAGATGCGGCCTGCAGGCATTTTTCGCGTGATTCCACAATGCTATGCTTGGTTCTTGCTTCTTTTCTTCCTGGAACACATGTGATGGAAGTTGCCTGCAGTTTTAGGAGATGCGCTTCCCTGTGCTGAAAACGTCGGACTCAACCTTCTTGAATTGTTGTTCTCCTTGAACCAAAAAATGGACAGGCCGGCAAACTGTTAATGAAGCCGCTGCGGAAAGCAAATGTGGCCAATGTGTTCAGTATTCTTCCGCGGCATCTTGAGCAACACCCTGGCTGCGTTAAGGTCAAGACGGGGGTCCCGAGGCTCGATCATATCTAGTACTAGCAGCAGTTTGAAGCGCAGCGTCTCATTGTGAGATGCCGGGAAGTGCTGGGATGCAGCTTGGTGAGTTTGACAGGAAAAAGCCAGTTCCAACATTCAGCTCGGATTCTGACTCAGGCCCTTGCTAGAGCAGGATGTATGATCCCGATGTCAAGGCGCTGTCGCCCTCAATGGAATGCCAGGAAACGGTGGTGTTGCAAAGAGAGAATTGCGAAGCAAGATGGCGGTTCGGAGCTTAGAAGCCTTGAAGAAATCCCCGTTCTCCCGCCGACAGTCTGCAACAACTCAGCTCAGGCTTCACGGCCTGCTCCACAAGTGGCAGTGCCAAAGCGAACAGTTCCGGATTTCAGCTCCGATGACAGTGCGTCTGAAGAGGATCTTGCAGAACAAGTTTTTCTGCAGGCATGTCTGCCTTATTCTGGTTCTTTCTTGTCGCCAGGAGCTATTACCCGATGAAGTAGTCACAGCTGCGCGGAGTCCTCCTGCGCGCTCGGATGCAGGGTGCTGAGCTATCTCCTTCTCAGATGTCAAGAATTGGCGGCTATCAGCGATACTTTTCTTGCCAGGCTACGTCCGCATATGGATCGCCTGCAGCAAGCACTGCAGCACGATCGCGTCAGCAGCCTGCCGTGGGCCATCAGGCCGTCTCAGCCTCTGCGAGCGCACACACTGCTGCCTGCAACCTGCTGACAGGGGCCCGCTTCATCAACGCTTAGCGGCTTGGAGCTGCGAAGCTTTGGTGAAGCAGTCTTGGCAGCGTCCGCACCCCTGTTTCCTCATCAAAGTTGCTCATGATCCAAGCTGCACGCTGCTGCTCTGCGAGGCTGGTTCGTTATTTTTGTACAAACACGTCCCAGCCTGAGTCCGTTCATACTCCCACTGCCTTCAACCTGTCAGTATATATACATTAATCCGAGTTAGCCGAAGTGCCGACTGACTAGGAAGACTTTGTTCACGTGCCAGACTGCAGGCTTCGCAACATCGAAGTTATTGATGAGTCTTTTGCTCATTGGTTTCTGCAGCGGCATGCACAGAGTGAGAAGACGAATGGCCATTGTCGCATCTCAAGGTCTCACCCAGCATGGCAGAGGGAGCAGCAGCTTCGCATGCGGCAATATGGGTCCAACCCGGAGGCGCCTCGAAAGCGGCCTGCTCACTGAGCCTCCCAGCCCCCCGACTGCGCGTAAGCCATCTCCTCTCACACTGGCAGGCTGCAGAGGAGTCTCTGCGCCCAACGCGTTTGCGAGCGGTGGCCCGGACATGTTTTGAAAATACTGAACACTGAACACAGTGCTTGTACGGCATGGGACCGGCCTCGGCTGGCCCAACATCTATCAGGCGCGCGGGCTGCTCTTGCGGCAGGAGGCCATCATTGGTCTACTTTCAACGTCATCTATCTGATTGGTATTGAGCTGCAGCGATTGAGAGGTGCGTGACTTGCGGCACATCGGTGTCTGCTTGGGCATAGAGCGCCTGGCGCGGCTCTGTGATCAGTGCGAGCCCTGGACGTAGCGTTCCGTCGACTCTGTCCGAGTTTCTGCATGCATTAACTCATAGTCAATTTCTGCAGGCTGCTGCTGCGCATGGATGCGCCGGGTGCACCGGCCCTTTTTGTGCCGGCTTCTTCCATTGGGACTGCGATGCCGGGCCCCCAGCACGACTAGAACTTCATGTCAATTGACAGCCTTCTGCAGCAACGACACAGGTGGACACTGCTGCAGCAAACCCTGCGGCCTCCAGATCGCGATGGCCCAGACACAGACCTCTTGTGCGCTCCACCCGGGTCTGGAGCTTGATTCGAAGTGCACGTGGCTTACGCGACAGCTGGACCACTGGAGTCGCTGGAGGCCGCGCAAGCATCATTGGGGCCCTCGATGGCTGCCTGCGGATGGGCACCTGCAAGCCCACGCGTTCGTGGCTGGCCAAGATACAGCCAACTTCTTCCAAGCCCCGTCACTCCTTGCCTGAGGTTCTCTGCGCCGGCTGCTGCAATCTGCACACGGAGCAGAGGCCAGAAGTGCCAGATCTATCGAGATGGAAATCGGAATCAGTTCAAACCAGGTCGGTTGATGGGCCCGCAGAACTTGCAGGAGGTGGTCGGCTGCAGCCACAGTGCTGGGCACGTCGCAGGTGTCGGACAAGCTTCGACACAGGGCCTGCTTTCTGCCCAGGCTTGGCCAACGAGCATCCGACACCTCTGACACCATGCCGAAACTTCGACTTCGCCGGAGGGACGGAGGAGGTCCTAGAGTGCAGAGGAACCTTCACATTACCTACCTGTTCGAATGCAAACATGCTGTGTCGAGGTGGAGGTGCACCGACATATGAGTTGGACCTGCAAGATTATCCGGCAGATGTCGTCTTTGCTTGGCTGCGATATCTGTACACGCAGGCCATTGGTTTCCACTTCCCTTCTGTGGCGCAGGGCAAGAGTGATTCGTGCCCCAGGATGACTTGGAGCTCACGTGGCCCCTTCGGCACAATCGTCGCAACAGGGAGGAGGCCCTGAAAGTGTTTGCACCTCCGAGCTGTCTCTGTCGGGTGCTTTTGTTCGCTGCAGGCGCCGCCCGAGATGTGGTGGATGCAGCTGCTGCACCTGGGGCGCCTAGTCGGAGACTGGAAGCTCCAACTCTACGCGCAGGAGACACTTCGCCTAGAACTCTCTTCACATCAGAAACGAATAGGAAATGAGGAGACCTGTTTTCAAACGATTGAGGTTCAGACTGTGACTAGACTGCACTGACGTAAGCAAAGAAACAGGCCTCGACCTTGCTAGCGACCACAGCCCGACTAGACTAGACAACCCCATGAGCTTCTGCGCTGCGTCACGGGGAGATGCGTCCGTGGAAAGATGTCGATAGATCCTCCTGACAGTCTATCTGCTTCTGAGCCCATGCTATGGCAAAGACAACGATCACGACATGGAGTTGTGCCAGGTTGTCGCAGAAAGTTTCCCATCGCTGTGTGCGTCTTGGACTGTCTTGCCTGGAGATCGCGTGGCCTTGGCTGGGCCAGCAGGGTGCGGCAAGAGCCTGCAACTTGATGTCATCGCCAAGAAGGCCTTGATCGCTTCTGGGCACATCACCTTTGCACCGGCGGTCCGGCGCCTGGCTCTCTGCCGCAGAGACTTTCAACCTCAAGCAACTGCCGGAGATTTGCGAACCGTCCGAGAGTGGCTCCTCGAGGATTGCGAGCTCCCAGGGTGTTCTCTGGTTGAGGTCAGTGAGAGTCTGGACGAGCACCAAGAGCCAGAGAGATGGCTCCAGCACCTGGGTATCACCTGCTTGTCGGACACTGCTCTCAGCGACTTGTCCACAATTGACGCGGTGAAAGTTGGAATTGCGCGGCTGGCCATGAGGCATCCGAACGTTCTGTTGCTGGATGATGTAACTGATGATTTGGGCCTGGAAGCTTCCGAGTGCCTGGAGGCTTGCTTGACAGCAGATCCACCCATCTTCGAGACAATCCTCATTGCCTCCCGAGACCGTACCTTCATGGACAATGTGTGCAACAAAGTAATTGCCATTCATGCAGGCGCTACGAGGGTTCTGAACGGCGTATACACCAAAGCATACTTAGCCGGCGGGGACTTCCTTCATTTTCGCCGATTTAGCTTGTGGCAGCCAAAGTCGTCAGGACTTCGCGCTACGCAGGCTGCTTGTGCTTTTGCATCATTGATAAGCCGCTCTCTCTGCGGTGAACATGCTTCTGACCTCACAGGACTGACGCTCGTTGATGTGGGCACTGGCACAGGGGTTCTTGCATTGATCCTGGCTCAAGAATGGGAAAAGGCGAGGGGCTCTTTGAAGCAGCTACAGATCTATGCACTGGACATCGATGAGACTGCGGTGCGCATTGCTGCGGCCAATTTCTCGAGTTCTCCATGGGCAGCAAACATGTGCCCACCATTCCACAGCTCTCTGGAGCACTGGCAGATTGACCAGATTGCCACGCAAGAGCACCCGATTGTCTTCGTTTGCAATCCACCTTATGACGACGAGATCCTGAATGCACGCACGGGAACTGACAACGAGAAGCTGTCTCGAAGACGGGCCCTGGAGCGCAGCTTTCTGCCACTGGATGTGCTATGCACTACTGCACTACGACTTGGCTGTCGGTCGCTTTGGATTCTCTGGGGAAATGCGGAAGATGCCCGGCTGTAGGGTGTAACGTGTTCGCTTTTTCTTGTTTCTGCTCTGTCTTTGTGTGGATTCCTGGGCCTTCGAAACAAGGATGCACCCGTGCAGGAGGCTGCTGCACATACCGGATGGCGGGTCATCCAGCAGGTGAGATTCCAACGCAGTGTCCAATCAAGCGGACCCTTTGCAACAGCGTGGCAACTGTGCTCTCACGCGGACTTCTGTGCCAAAGGAGCACCTACCTCGGACACGGTTTTCTGGTATGACATTAGTGGAGCTCCGTCTGATGCATGGTGGGAGCTGGTGGGTGCATTGTACTATTGGCGGCTGCGAAAAATCAAGCGGGTAGTGCCTCGTGCAGTGGCGGTACAACACCACAAGCGTGCTGTTAGTGTTAATCGGAGACGGGGGTAAGCTCTGGTCTGGGGTTGCAACCTCTGGGCTCCTGGCAGGACACGCTCGTGGGAGCACTTACAGTCCACAACTGGGCGGAGATGGCAGCGTTTGCCGAGCAGGCTGGCACTGTGTGAGCTGACCCTTTCATGTCCGAAAAGCTTCTTTCAAGCTCTTTGTCGAAGCAGGACAAGTGCAACTCAGAAATTCTTGATCCGATGCAGGTTTCCTTGGTTGTTGTTGTTAGGGTGGTCCAGTAGACCCAACTGCTGCTAAAGCTGAGAATCCAGAATCCTTTGTCCCGGTGCTTTTTGAACGTCGGGCTGGGAAGGTCCAATGCACCGTGCTCCTGGAAGCCGCCCTGATGATGGGACTGCGGCAGCTCCTGCCGCATTTGCTGGCCAGCCTCCTGGTCAACACATGACATTATCGATGATCTGTCGTTTTTCAGTCGCCCAGGCATCGTTTGCGGTCCCAACGGGGTTGGAGGGCCCTGATCGCAAGGCCCGGTGGCGTGTGCGTTTCGTTCTTTTCAGTGCCAGTGGGGGTGGTATAGTGGTCGAGGTGCCGGAGCAAGGCGACACCCTGCAGCCGGAGCAGGTCCTTGCCAGAACCATCCTCAGCCTTAGCGTATCGAAGCCTCGCACTGCCTAGCAGGCAGCCGGTGTCCCATCGAGCGGCAGCGTGGAGGTGGAGCTTGAACGCAAGTAAGAGCCTCAGTGCTAGGGTCTGTTTGGCCAGCTCTCATGAGATGCGTTGACCTTGGAGGCTGTTGGACCTACGAGGAAGTCGACAAGCGGCCACTGCCAAGGAATCGACGCAGTTCAAACACACTTCAAACCCACCTACAGGTAGAGCAAGATCCGCTTTGAGCATTATCACGCAGTTTCAGTAGTTTCCTTGCATGCAGCTCACGCCTTCCTCGCCACTACCAGAAACTGCTAACAGAATCTCGAAAATGCATGAAACAAGCCTAATGTGGCATGCGACCCTGGTTCCAAACAGGAGAGAGAGACGGCGGGCATAAATATGAGAGAAATGAAGCATTGCCTGCGAGAGTCAGATTTGCACGAGAGGACGAGGAGAGAGGAGTGAGACAGACAGAGATTGAGAGGGTGGTCAGAAGCGGAAAGGAAAGAAGAGTCTCGTCACCTCTGCTTCTTGTCGGGCACGATCCGTTTCTTTCTTTTTGTGTTGCAGTGTTTCAGACTGCAGGCGAGAGCGGGAAGGTCCGCAGAGACTTCAGTGGCAGAGGCCAATCAAGTTTCTGTGCAACGGCAAAAAGACGATGGAGCGCAAGCAACAGGAGTTGGAAGCAGAAAGATTGAAGAGCAACGCAGCTAGACTATCACACTGCCAAGCCCTGTGCCACTGGTCCAGGACACCCAATTCCTTGTTGTGTAGTGTACGTGTTTGCCCGACAGGACGGGCGACACTCGCCTCTCCCACTCATGAACTGTGTTGTTTGAGGGAACTGTTGAGCGCGACCGTGCAATCGCAAAGTGTAAGCAGCCAAAGCACGGACAACAGGGGAAAAACACGTGACCAGAGAAAGCAAATTGCGTTTGCTCGCAAGTTCGGCCACCGTGGGCTGTCAGGCGGGGGGTTGGGAGCGGAGAGCAAGACTTAAGCCGTGTCGACAAGTGGCCGTGAGGGAGTGGAGTCACTGGTCGGTGCCACAGCATGCCTTCTCCGCTGAGGGCTGCCGGTTCACAATCTCATGCCCGATGGAGTGGACAGGCGACCCACAAGAAGGTTTGCCCTTCCTTGTCCCGGACAAGAAAACCACCCGAACACACGCCATCCCTCTTTCCAAGCAAGATGCAGCTTGTACATCTTGACAGCGGTCGGCAGCGCCGACCAGCACCCAGATCACATACACACCCCCACAGAAAACACCAGATACCGTCAAGCAGCAGACGAGCTGCCAGTGTCGAGGTCACGGCAGCATTCTCGAACAAGCTACCAGAGCTCCGAATTTTTGTGGGGAGCAGGATTGCAATGGATTGCATGTCAGAAGCACCCATGCTATCAAGGACGATCGCTGTGTAAACAAAACTGCGAAACGCTAGCGGAAGCAAAAGAGTGAGTACTAGTGACCATAACCCAGAACCAGACAGGGCGCCAAAAATCGGTGGCACCCAACAGAGATAAGGAACGACCGTGCCGAGACAGGGGCTACGGCCAGCAACTGCAATGTCACTCCGTAATGCTGCATACTGCATGCAGCCGCAGCATTCCCCGGGTCTGCTAGTATCACTAGGTCACTAGGTCACTAGGTGACTCCTCAGGCCACTAGAAGTAGGTGATTCGGTCTTGTCCTGGATGTTCCAGGCGTCGCTGCTCATCCTGCAGAGGCCCCCTGCATCCTCTGCAGCGATCTCGAGACTTAGACTTGCCATGCCTTGGCTTGGGCCTCACGTGCCTAGTCAGCTATGTTGTGCCCCCGGTCTGCAGCTTATCTGCTCAGACCGAATTGGGTCCTAATTAGTCGCCGTAGCTGAAGAGAATGGCTCCGACCTGCTTCAGTGGGTGTGCCTGGATTGCATGATAGCTTGTGCAGCTTCAGACATCGCTCCTCGTCGCGCTGCTCTTCAGTTTGCCATGCTTCAGGCGCTTCTCAATACCGTGCGCTGCCGGAGCTTTTCAAAGGCAATCGAGGATGTTTGCGAGGGATCAAGAAGCAGATCGGAGAAGCGGCACCTGCGGCACCGGTCGCAGAATCTTGGCAGATCTTTTGCAAGTTCTGTGCGTGCTCCCGGTTCTTGCTGCAGCTTAGGAGCCAGAGCCCCCTTCGGATGGGAGGGCCTCCGCAGTTCCGCAGCTCAGCTGCCCAGGGCTGATTTCACGGAGCCAGTCTGCCGTCAGCAGCGATGCCCACGTGAGCGTCAGCGACGTCGAGCGGCCCACACTTCTGCGATCTGCCAAGGCTTCCGAGTCTTCACAGTGTTTGGGTTAGGGTCTGAGCCATGGGTGTGATGCCCTGTAGAGGCACTCTCTCCACAAGGTGACCACGAGAAAGTTGGAGAGAAGATCGCTAGTCTACCTGTGAGTCCTCGGGACATCGACAGCTCTCTGGCCGCCCTGACCACGGCGACTTCCGAAGAAGTGGATGCGCACGAGGATGCGGGACCCCCAAGCTCTCGGATTTCTCGGGTCGGGGTGCGGAGGAACGGTAGCAGTAGGGCGACGATATCAGTAAGGCCCGGTGCGCGTGTGACTTCCAAGGCTGGCTCGCCTACGCAGAACCCATGGCCGACGCTCGGCTGCTGCAACGCCGTCGGGCCGAGCACAGCACCACGGTCTCCGCAATGGGATTCCGACTGGATGTGGCATGCTTCTGCGCAAGTGGGTCCGGTGCTTAAAGTTGTCATCAGCAACGTCCACTTTTAGTCTGGCGTTGATGCAGCTTAAATCATCGAATTCAAGGTGCTGGCCTTTGGACTGGTAGCAAACAAGCTGCCCTTTTCCTGGGGAGCCAGCTGCACAACGCGGCTACTCTGGCGCAGCCCCACATTACGTCGTTTGCAGGCGCTGCTACAGATGCACTGCAGTCAGCTGCAGCTGAGACCATGGAAGGCATCAGAGGCCGACGGTATGCAGAAGTTCCGAATCAGTTGCGTCCGGTGTATAGGCCGTAGAGAGATTGTGAAGTCACACAAACATCTGGAATTGTCTCATGCTCCTTGTCATTTGCCCCCGCCTGACAGCTCTCGGGCCACGACGGCCCCGTGCTTCGCGGGCAAGCCTCACGAACGGGAAAAGACGCGGAGATCTTCAGCCGCCGCTCCTGGTCGCGCCAATTCTTCCACCACTTCCTGAGTTGAATGCCTTTGCACCGGAACAGCCTTGGTCTAGCGTGGCTGGCATGGCTCCGGGACCGGGACTTCATGGATATCCAGGACCCGGAGAGCTTCCGGTTCTCCTGGGACGATTCTCCTCGCCCCCAACGACCCTAGCGGTTCGCAAGTTGTGGTTCGCTTACGGGTGTCGTACTCCGGCTCGGTTCCTTTCGCTTCGGTGTTCGAGAAGCTTCCTGAGAGCATGAGTGGTACTCCGTGCATATCGATATCAGCTGCTACTGTACCTCTGTCTGCAACCATTCGCCATAGG
Organism: Symbiodinium sp. CCMP2592; assembly: GCA_905221615.1. Lineage (NCBI taxonomy): Eukaryota > Dinophyceae > Suessiales > Symbiodiniaceae > Symbiodinium > Symbiodinium sp. CCMP2592. The sequence goes on from CAJNDT010000193.1 coordinate 84,369, forward strand.
ACGTGGCCAATCTGTCAAGTTTGGGCAACTTGCAGCTTGCCTAGGATGGTTGCAATACGGATGCTCAGAACCTGCTCTCCAGAATCTAGATTGGTCCCAACGAATCGGAGAGCGTGATCACTTTGGCTTTGCCGCACAAAATAAAGACCGATGTCTAGGTCTCAAACTATCATAGCCACGTGGATGTGGCACCTCGCTGAAAACGGGAGCCGGGACGGTCTGTGTAGAAGAAGGGCCAGAAGAGCATATTCAAAGTTCCCTCACTTTACCATCCCTTGGTGCCCATACCGAGCAACTTCAACCCGTAAATGCAATGCATTTTCTATAGGGGGTCCCATCTGCTTTCCACAATAAGAGCCGTTTGGGAAGCAATTCCGCATGCTCTTAGCCTTGTCGTCTACGCGAGCCTTGATTCTGATGTCGGTCTCCCGCACAGGAAGTATGCTACAGTGGGGAAGGGTTTCAAGCATTCCTAGACTGTCAATCAGCGTGTGGGGAAGGACCAGCATCTCTGCCAGCTCCGTTTGCGCACGCACAGTCCCTGGCATGGCCGAGAAGCCAGTCTTTTGCAACGTCCACTCCATGGCAGGGCACTTCCGCACAGCACCTCGCGCCTTCAATGCTCAGGACCTCTGCCCAGCCGCAGTCTGCTCCGGCCAGCTTCCACCTCTCGGAAGATACAAACGTTTGGGCGACCAATGGGAATGGGATGTCTTGGGGCACACCCGGACCGAGGCCTGGTCAAGCTCAAGCTCCTGTTGGGCCCATCGTGCGCCAAGCAACTGTTCTAAGAAGCACGCTGGGGGAGAGGCGGCCACTAACAGAGAGCCGCATCAGACCCAGCTGATGCTGATCGACTTCCGAATCCGGATGCCGAAGTGAATTCAGGCCATCAAGGTATGGTTCATCTTTATTTGGAGCTTCCTTTATGGAGATATGCTCCTGATGCATTTCTTGCCTGCTGGCGCCCGGAGACTCGAGGCAGTCCAGGCGAGCACAGCCGACGAACGCGCTAAACACAGCTGCATGATGCAGAAAGTGTTCCGCCAGTCCTCTCGTGCTCTCGATTTCTCGTCAGGGTCGGTGGGCATTGCAGTGTGCATTTTGCGCTCAGAAGCAGCCCTTCGAGTTTTTCCGAGCTCAAGACACGACTGGCGGATTCGATTTCTGCTGCTCGCATCTCAGTCAAGTGGGGAAGCGATTCTTTCGGCCGAACTGATGTTTCCTAGGCCCAGAAATCCGGTGCGCAGCTTCAACGCTGTGCCAGCTTCCCAGCTTCAGCCATTGCACCTGATCCGTAGCGCTTTTTTGCTCTCCACTGACATGAACTGTCCAAGAGTTCGAATCCACAGGACCTGGAACTGAGGTGAATTACTTCGATTCGCACGAGCAGAGAGGCTTTCGGCGAGACGAGGGGAGAGGCCTGCTTCGTCTCTAAATCTGCGTTGCTGCCTCTCAGACATTTTCGAAGGTGTAGACTGATGCAGCCCTGCCCTCGTACCTGTTTCTCACTCGGAGTGTGTGTGCTGCAGGCAGTGGCAGATGGGAACTTGGTGTGCGCGCCACAGCTGCTCGAGCTTCCTGCTTTGGTGTTTGGCTGGGTGTCGGTGTTTGTCCCTGTTTGGTTGTCGCAAGCAGCTTCACTGCCTCAGTGAGCAGGCAGCTGTGCTGGGCTTAAGCATCTTCCTGCTGCCAGCCGGAGCAAGGCCCCGGAAATTGGAGCAAACCGAGAATCTGTCAGTGCTGTTCGCAGCTGTTGAAATGCAGAGATCTGCAGAGTTGGTAGTGCCACTGCCTGATCTGACTGCAGTTTGGATGGTACTTTGTGACTCTAGCATGGTGTGTTGCTGCGCAATCGTCTCGTCTTGTTGTTCCAGGCAAACAATGTACGGTGGCTTCGTCACCGTGCTGGAGCCACTTATGGTCTGGAGCACAAGAGGAGAACCTGGCCGAGCTGAGTGCCATATCAATCGCCTGGCGAGGCTACGGCTTCCTTCGTGGACCTTGAGTCGTACCTCTCCCTCGGGACAGAGGTGCAGCGGCTTTATGCGAGCGACTCAGTGCAACTCCGATCAGGCCTGATCATTTTCCAAATCCAAGACTCCACACTCTCACATGCTAACAGCTCCCTCTGCGCGCACGCGCACACGCGCGCACACACACCCACACCCACACGGACACGGACATGGAGTATAGGTTGACGCCATTCACATTTTCTAGGGAAGATGTTGAGAACGATGGAATTACCCAAGCATTGTAACCTTGGTTCTGCAACCTGACAGGGCTCACACTCTCAAGTGAAGCAGCTTCACCCAAACGGGCAGGTTCTCGGCTTAGCCTGATGCCATTCAATGAAAAAGCAAGACACAAGGATGCGTCCATCCTTGCTTCATTGCACTAACTGGGCGTCTTGGTTGGCTCTGGTCCCAGTTAGGCTCCCAGAGCCCCCTGCTTCCACAACTGCACAAATCACATGTCCTTTGCTTCCGCAACTGCACAAATCACATGTCTAGCCAAAACCCTTAGCTTAGAATCAGGGTGTAGACACACGCACGCACGGATGCAAGCGCATGCACATATGCTCGGAACGCGTGCTTGCCTGTATGTTCTCCGTCCGCCAGCACCAGCATTTCATTCACACGCAGCGGGAGGATACTGTCTGAGGTGAAACTTGACGTCCACGCTTTGCGAGGGGTCGACCTGCTGCTCTGCTTACTACTTGCGCGGTCACTTCATGACGAGCCGTGCCTTAACACAGCACTCGCACACGCTCCGCCCCTCAAGGCTGCAAGCAATGAAGTTGGAATCGGACGTGTCGTCATTGACTCGAGCTGCAGACTCTGGCACTAATGAGCGAGTTAACTGGCTGATTGGCAATGTATCTCTGACTGATTGGCGACTTCCATTTTGCACACTGCTGTCTCGCAAGAATGTCTAGCCTCGCTGTGAAGGCTCGGTGCGAACCACTAGCTCTATGTTATAGTAAAGGCGGTGAGGCAATGAAACACTCAGTAAAGGCAGGCCAGGCGCCGCTTCCAGCCCGTTGCTGACATTTGTAGATGGCGGAGCAACTCCTGCCGGACCTGTGCTGGTGACATGAAGTTCTCCTGTCCCTGGATGGGAGATCGTTGAGGTCACAGCCTTTGGCGGTGGTCCCAGGGGAGAAACTCCTCCCGGGACTCCACCTTTCGCTGGCACTCCTGGTGCCTTACCTGGCCCCGGTGTCCGATCTGTGCTAGATCCACTTCCTGACAGGTTAACAGGCATCGGAGGCGGCGGGCCCTTTGGGCCTGCTGCTTTGGGGGCTGCTGTGGGAGCTGCTGTGTCTTCAGAGTCAGACTCCCGAATGGAGTCACTGGCTGGCGGCGACCTGGATATATGGGGACGACGACGCACTGGTGGAGGGGTTCGAGAGGTCGCTCTGTTGCCACTCTTCTTCGGTGTTTCAGGCATGGCTTCTACACTCAAGACAGCTGGCGAGTTGAGCCTGTACGAGGCAAGTGGAGCTTCCAGAAGACTTTTGGCTGACAACTCACTTGCAGATCCGGGCCCACGACTTCGCTCGGAGCTTTTCATGCGACCTCGGGGTATACTTGCTGTCTGGTGATGGAATTGAACCGTCAGCCTCATAACACAGATTTTTGAGTGAGCAGCTGCATTATCTGTGTGGGGAGGGACTCCACCGTTAGGTGAGGGTCATCACGATCAGAGCGGCCTGTTGTCGCCTCCGTACTTAGTACCAGATTTCAGGCTCTGGTAGTACTCTATGACAGAAGGGGGCACTTCAGAGGGGGTGAGAATGACGCCGTTCTTGCTACGGAAAAATTGCACCCCTTCCTGCATGGCTCTGCGTGGATCGACCGCCACCAGCATCGACGAGCTGTCTCTGATTCCAGAAACACCAGGTCTCCCATAGTCCTGATCCGAGACGAAGTGAACATGCTGTCGTCCCTCTCTGCCACGTCCACCTTTGCCGCGACCCTTGGAAATCTTTTTCTGAGGCAAAAGGCCTCGTTGGCGTATGGAGTCATACAAGGACCAGAACGTGCCATGATACAGCATTCTGGGGAGCATCTCCTCCGTGAGTTCCTCCAACGCTTCGTTGGAGTCCACATCAGAGCGAGAATGTCCTTGCAGAGCCCTGATGTACTTCTGGCCTTGGCAATCGCCCAGCTCGTACCTGCCTTTTTCGTTACTCCGAACGACCTCCAGGAGGTCGCCTGCCGTGGCGTGCTGGGCCTGCACTCTTGGCCATCTCAGGACTTCCTCTAATTTGGCCCAGCCAGCTGAAGTGACGCTGAGGTAGGGTTTATGTCCGTGCCGGAGCGAAGCTGCTAGAGCCTTCGAGACTTCGATCGAGAAGCTGCTCTCCGGCTTCGTAGAGGCAGTGCGATATTCCCCTAGATCGCCTGGTTGGCCTTCCCAGGCCACTATAGTGGAGCTGCGTGGCGTTGTTGAGCTGTGATCAATCTCTGGCGCCATGGTCGGGGGAGAAACTCCACCCTGTGAGCTGGATGCCTGCTCGCGAAACGGAAGGGGAGCAACTCCTCCTTCCTTGACTCCACTTGACGAGGCTTCGCCAGGCAGCTCGTATCCCAGCGCCGAAAAGGATTCCCGAGCATGTCTCAGTGGTATCTCCAACAAGCCGCTCCACTCTCGGAGGTACTCACCTAAGGTGAGTGTCTCCTTGGTTGATATTTGCAGTAGCAGCGCTCGGATTTTGACTGCATCATAGGAGTATATCAGTTGGTTTGTTTTCTTACCCTTTTTTTGCGATCCAGAGTGCGCAGCCTCCACCTCAAACATGGGCCGCACGAATATGTGCCGAGGTCCTATCCTCACCAGACAACTGTAGCCGGCAGCAAGATGCCTGTTTGACATCCTGTGAAGATACACGCCTGGTCGTGCCTCGAAGCTTCGCGTGCCGGAGAGGTCAGGTGTCGAAGGAAGTAGCCTGCCTGTGGCCAGTATCCCATGCAAACATTCCAGGTGTGTACCGTGGAATGCAACCTCGCTGTCCCCTGCAGGAAGAATGTTCGGTGAAGAATACTCAAAACGAAACCACCCATTCTCTTCAGCTGTGGGATATCCAAGCTTAGGATGCAAAGGCTCATTGGCAAGTCCCCGGCGGGAGGCCAGGAAGGTCTCCAGGAGAGCATTGGCTACCTCCGGGGAGGGTCGTTCCACCTGATTGAGACCATCTCGCAGCTGCTGAGTGACTGTCACCATAATTCGGTGATTGTTCAGCTCAGTGATGTTCCCATCACAGTCTGACATCAGACTGGGAAAGGGGGTATAACCAGCTGACTGAAGAACTTTGATCGCAGCTTCCGTGATGGGGTCCCCAGAGGGAGGATCTCCGCTCTTTGCCTTTGCTGCTGGGGGAGTATCTCCACCCTCGCCTTGCCATGTACTTCTTTTCTTGGAAGGAGGAGGAGGGGGAGTGACTCCACCCTTTCCGCTTCCCTGCTCTTCCTGTCCACCAGTACCTTTAGAGGCTCCTTTATGTGCAGGATAGCTTTCGCCGTGAGCACGAGCGGAGCGCCTCCACTGGCGCAGGAAATTGCGATACGTGACATGCGGAAGTTGTTCCCGTACCCGTCGCTGACAGAATTCCTCGTACTCCGCTTGAAACGAGGGATCCTGTGTTGACTCAGGTCTGGACATGGTGCTGAGTCTTGAGAGAAAGCTGCGGTTGTTGGCTCAAGCTGGCTGAAGCTGACTCAAGCTGGCTTCGAAGCAGGCAGCTAGGCCTAGGCCACTGAGCTCCAGGCCACCACAAGGAGACCTGCATCACGGATGGTGGAGTGCTGTTCGGTCATTGTGTCTCAGTGCAGGCAGAATTATTGCAGGCAGCGACTCAAAGCTTTTAAAAACCCCTAGGGAGAGACTCCGCCAGCTGTACACCCCTCGTTGGGGGAGAAGCTCCACCAAATAGGGGAGAAGCTCCACCTATGACTCTTTGGTTCAAAAACCCCTGGGGAGTAACTCCACCAGCTCTACGCCAAACGAGGGAGAAACTCCTCTCTTTGTTACAGGAGCTCCTGCTTAGGGAGCATCTCCTCTTCTCACTTGGCTCAGGAAGTGGCGGCGTTGAGGTGATTGTAAGTTACCTCCCACGTCGCCGAGGCCAGGTTGAGTCTGCCGTCTTCAGCAAAAAACTGAGACCTCAACGTCTGCACATCAGCTTGGTATGCCTCTTGGTACTCAGCAGGGAGATATTTGGCGATGTATCCCGTGATATGGGATTCGCGTTCCATTGTCTCCAAGTCGTACCGGTGGTAACCGAGGCTTGTTGGGGAAAGCAGGTCTCCAGCATGGATGCGAACCAAAGAGAGGTACTGCATCCCCTGTTCAACCAGGGCTCTTCGTCTTCTGTGTCGGATTTGTCCCCATTCATCGATCCCCGATATGGAGTGGAGGTGTGTGAGCACCTTTCGGATCCCACCTTCCGGGAGTATCTCCACGGCAAGGTTCAGGATCTCATCCTTAGTGATGAGCCCAAGCCCCTTCACTCTCTCTAGCAGCTCTGTGAGCACGGCCCAGGGGAGTATCTCCACACCTTGGGACTTCTGGTGCAGAAAGTGCACCGCTGCGATCGTCGGGAGCAGCATCATGGCCAGTCGAGTTGGCGTCTGATCATACATGGTCGAGGAGAACCACAGTCTGATTGATTAGCTTTTTGAGCCTGAGAGCTTCATCATGAAGGAACATGTGCGGCAATGCAAGCGGTGCCAACATGAGTGCAGTGCTCCGCGGGAGGGCCTCCTCGCCATTCGTCGAAGACGCTTCAGTCTCCTCACGGGCACGAGCATGCTAGGGGAAGGGGCTAAGTGGGAGCAACTCCTCTTCGTAAGATTTGCTGCGCTTCTACTGAGCTCTAGGTTCCAGTCCCGCCCACTCGTGGGGCAGAGCTGAAAAGATCTTGTCCTCTGGAAAGATCAGGAGAGCAAATCGCGAATCTGGCGAACCAGCGGCGATGGCTGAGTTCCCATTCGCTGGAAATCCGCGTTTATGAGCGAAAATGCAGTGTTGCCAATTAAGGACTGCAAGGTTTCCTGCAGTTCAGATGTGGCCGCCCTGGTTGACAGTTGGATCTGGATTCGGACCGGACCTCCCGTCATGCCTTCGGTCAATGGCCGCGAGGTTTTGAAGAGCTTGATGTGTTCCGGATCTGAGGATATTCTAGTGATTGCGTCCCCCAGGCCTGACACGACTTGAGCCGTGGTGAGAGGGTCTTCCACCGTCTCGGTCATCTTCTGATCGGTGGGGCTCCACTCCAGGAACGGCCATTCGCCGTCCTGCGTCATCAGCTCATCGTTCTGCAGGCGCTCCTGTATGCTCTTATCACGGCTGGTAGTCACCAATCTCTCCTTGAGTTCACGGAGAAACTTCAGGGTCAAAGCTGCCCTGGGAGGAATCCCGATGGGACTGTTCTTGATTCGCTGAGATTCCTCGTAGAGATGAGGTAGGATCGAGTGGTCTTCAGTTCGGACATAAGAGACGAATGTCACATCCGAGGCAATCGCTGTGATTTGTTCATCATGTCGGAGCGCCAGCCTTGCTATTGCGTTGATCAGCTCTTGCGATACATTGCCTTGTGCCTGGTGATTGTTTCCACCGTTCCCGTTTTGCGCTCTGGCTGCTCCTCTCCCGCGACCTCCGCTTCCTCGTCCCCTGCTTCTGCCCCCTCTTTTTTGTCCTTTGCCGCCCTGCTGGGGAGTAGCTCCACCGCGTTGGCGTTTCAGGGGAGAATCTCCTCCTGAGGGGGCGGCCTCTCCCCTTTTAGAGGAGAAGCTTTCATCCATCGAAGCTCGCTGGAAGAGCTCTTGCAGAGACATTGTTCGGGTGAATGTCTACGGCGTGGAGCTCGTGAGAGACGGCGCTGCGAGAGAAGAAAATGACGTAACAATTTTGTTGCAGCAGGGGATCTTCAAGGGTGCAGGGGCTAGGAGGATGAGAGTCATCGCCAATATACCAAGACTCTAGCTTGTGTACTGCTGCTCGATAATGACCACTAGTGGCCTCCATGCCTAGGTGAATAATTACTGCCTCAGTTGTGTAGGTACAGAAGGAGACTCGGGAAGTGTGATCTAGGAAGACAGGAATCTGAACTTGCTGTGGAATGGCAATGCAGGTGTGATCCTTTGCTTCACCTGCAAATCTCGGTAAGGCTAAGCACACCTGTTGTGCAGCTTCTATGAGAGCACATGAGCGCTCCTGAGACGACCATGCCACTAGCATGTCCTGCAGGTTGGGCTTGATCGCCGTGGCGAGATGAATGGGAGAACCCCCTTCTTCATCGACTATCACACCCTCTGGAACTGATGCTCGAGTTTCCCACTGTCCAAATTGTGATGCAGAGAGATTCCGAAACACTTGCTGCAGGAACTCTGCAGAATCATGCTGTCCTCCGTCAAAGAGCCAGCCCGTGGTGAGCTCCGAGAAGACTCTGTGTTCAGGGGTGATTCTCGCGAGTAGACTGATCCGAGATGCCTCGTGAAAAGGCGCCTCTGTGGGATCAGATAGCCAGTGCAGACACTGCAGACCTGAGTTGGCATAGCAGTGGTTGCGAGTGTTGGCTAGCAGGAGGAAGCCTTCCAGTCTAAATTCAGGAAGGGGAATACCTGGCATTGAAGCTGTGGGCTTCTTTGTGGCTGTCTTCGCCGAGGTCGTGGGCCTTGTTCGAGTGTATTCTCGGGGCTGCTTGCTGAGCTGCTGACGCGCTACCTCCTGCAGTACGTGCACCTGCAGTAGTGGAACGCACTGCTGAGCATGTCTACCCGGGGCATCCACACGGAGTTTGCAATAGCGACAGCTATCTCCTTTGTGAAAGAAGACCTTAAACTGAGCAAGTCTTGGTTGGAGAGTTTTCTCAAGCTTGGCCATCACTTCAGGATGCTGCTTGTTTAAGTGCTGTTTGGCACCTTTCTGACCAACAAGGACCTGACCGCAGAGTGCACAGTGCTCCATCAGGTAATCGTGGAACACCGGGTTTCGAGCTGCTCCTTCCGGATTTTCCTGGGCATCAGACTGTAGACTGGCTGTAAGTGAAATCCGGTTCTGGGCTTCTAAAGGGAGCTCTTCCTGTTGTCGAAGCAAGAGCTCTACCCGAGGACATGTAGAAGCTTCTACGTGTTTGCGCAGAGAGAACACTGTTCGGAATGTTGCTCTACAGGCGATGCAGGTTGCTGACCCTGGCATTGAGTGCAGAATGGGATCAAATCTGGGTCCTTTCAGGCTTTGCTGCGAATCTGGGTGGGCCTTCTTCAGGTGGCGACGGAGTGCCCCGGTTCCGGAGAGACACGCTCCACACTCGCCGCAGGTCAGGATCTTATCCGCTACTGATTGAGAGGAAAAGTCAATGGCAAGGCCTTCCAGAGCCTGGCTGATTGCCTCAGCGCGCAGCTTGTAGTGTGGTAGAAGCTGAGGATCTGAGTGTTGCTGTCTCTTAATGAACTGTGTAAGCCTCTTTTGCAGCTGCTCCTTCACGTGAGGGATCCGTATTCTCCGGAGTAACTCCTGGTTGGATTCCTTCGTTTCCTGGGAGTAACTCCGCAGGACAAACCTAAGTTGGTACATCATGTGTGAGTGGAGCTTCTGCAATCCCTGCTGTGTCAGACCTACCACGTGAAGGGCATACAGAGCAGAGGCCCACGCAGTTATTGTCCAAATTGACAGACGACGTCTGTCTGATAAGACTCGATGGTTCCTAACTGCATGGGCGACCTCTGACATGGCTAACTTACTAGATGACAGCCGATGTTTAAGGGTCTTCATTTCATAGTCATGATAAGAAAGAATGACCCCCAGGTATGGGACCTGGTACCGCAGCGATATCAACCTGCCCGAAGGGAGTTCGACATACTTCTCTCCATCTACCTGGCGAAATAGCTTTTTCCTAATTGTCGAGGCTGAACCGCCTTGTAGCTGCAGCAGTATTGCTGACTTGGACGGATTGACCTTGAACCCAAGTTCAACCAATTGATCCAGAAGAAGGTCGCAGTATCCTAGTGCTGTAATGAGGCCAGACTCAGACTCGAAGTGCGACTGAATCAAGCTGTCATCCGCGTACATGGTGAGTAGTTTAACTAGTTCGGGGGGGCTGATTTTTCCAGAGAGCTTCCTGAAGAGAAGCCCGGATGCAAAGGCGAATAGGGAAGGTGCCAGCTTGCATCCCTGCTTGATTCCCCTGCGTGTGGCTATCTCAAAGCTCTGATCGCTGGCTGTCATCTTGTACAAGGCTTTGATGTGGAGATGGCCCACCACCTCTATAAGAAGAGGGTCTGCTTGTTCAGCTTCCAGGGCTTCTCGTAATCGTATCCTGTCCACAGTATCAAAAGCTTTGCTCATGTCTACGCTCATCGTGAGACTGCCCCTAAGCTTAAGCCCCTGTTGTCCTTTACCAGCTGCTCTTGTTGTAAGGGCCTGCCTGAACCTGGCCTGGTCCACATGTGTGAGTGCCTTACAGATCGCCTCCTCTGTGCCCCTACCTGGTACGAAGCCAAACTGAGAGACTCCTTGCATTGCTTGATGGAGGGTGGACTTGAGTCTCTGCCTCACAAGTCCTGCCAGGACCTTGCCCTCAGGCGCTATCACCCCGATCGGACGGAGTGATGTGGGCTTATCCGGCTTCTTGGGGGGCTTTGGAAGCCAAGAGATCTGTGACGAGGTGACGCTGTCCGAAACCCTTCCTGCAGTGACCTCCTTATTGAGAGTGTCCGAAATAAGCCGAATAGCATTGGGGCCTAGGGAGCGCCAAGCTACTATGGGAGGACTTTCTTTAGGAACTGCTTTGCCAAGCTTTATCGTGCCTAGCTGTTCTTGAACTTCTTGCTCGGTGATGTGCAGGCTGCCTTGTATCCCTGTGAGCGGGAAGTCGTCCCCTGCTCCAAACAGCTCAGTGGAGTATTCCTCTAATTGTCTACGTTCTTCCTTGGCTGTTAGGAAGCGACCCTCTGAGTCACGTAGCTGAACTCGTTCCTGAGGCCTCCCAGACCGGAAGCGTTTGATCACCTTGTAGAGGGAATGACTCCCATCTTGCTTGGATTTGTGCTCTGCCTGCTCGAGCTGTTCATCTATTTCCTGTCTCCGCCTTTCCTGCTTCTGACGCTTTGCTACCTTCGCCTGTGCACTTTGCTGAGACATTGACAGCCAACAGCGAAATACCATTCGGACCTGCAACTCCGGCAAGAACTCTGCTAAGACCTTGACTGACATTGGGAGTGAGCGTAACACTGTGCGCTCTGCCCAAATGCTGAGATCTGTTCTTTGCGCTGCTCCCTTTCTCTTGGGAAAGTGAGTTATGAGGGCTGAGTTCATTGCTTGATGGAGACTCTGCCAGGTTTGGGGATGATCCTGAAGGAGGGAGTCTACCTCCCTGGCAAATGCCTGTATTTTCGGGGAACGATGTCTGTAGCAGTCCTCCATTGCCTGCTGGTCATAGGGTTTTGAGGCTTGGGCGGAGTATCTCCTGCTGTGCCTCAGTTTACCGAGAAGGGGGAAATGCCTACTGCCATCCCTCCAGGATGCCACTGGAAAGGTCCTTAGTGGCCGGCAAAACCTGGCAGGGCCTTGGGACTGTGCAATCCTGACAAACGAGAAGTCAATCTGTGAGACTGAGTTGCCTTGTTCGTGGGTGGCTGGTCTATGCACTCCCCAAGTGTTGGTGGCGACTAGCTGGTGTTCCGACAGTAATGACTGGAGATCCTTAGATCCGCGATGCCCTAGTCTGCAGGCCTGGATCGTGCATGGCCCCACGTGTTTGTTGTCGGTCTTGAGCGAGGAGTTAAAATCTCCTAGCACAAGGAGAGTGTTGCGATTGGGAACAGCTCGGATGGACTTACTTAGGGCATGAAGGGTCTGCTTCCGGGTTTCCTTATTCTGAGCGACAGTCTCCTTAGAGCGCCAAACGTATTGATAGCAGCTGAAGACGTCCAGTGAGATGCCGTTGCTCGGCACCCGGACCTGGAGAACTCTTCCTGGAACAACCTCGTTGTAGCGAAGATCCTGTGACTTGCACAGCGTGGAGTGCACCATTATGAGGACCCCGGCTCCCTTCTCCCCTGTGGAGCCAGAGCTGATCACGTGCCAACCTGACTTGCTGAATTGCCATGAGCCCCTCCAGTGTGTTTCCTGAATTGCTACCAGCTTCACATCCTGAAATGCGGCACTTTGCAGTACGGAGAGTAACTCTTCCCAAACTGCTGTTGTGAGAGATCCTGCGTTCCAGGATAGATAGCTGAGATTCTTATCTTCTGTAAATTTTGAAGGCCGAGTCCTTCTGCCGGGATTGGTGGGCTTTACATGTGCCGGAGCAACTCCAAGCTCTGTTGACGACATCGTCCTTCCCTTGTAGACCGCACTACCTTCAAGCAGAGCTTTACGTGCTGCCCTTTGATAAGAGCGTTTACCCTTCCCTTTAGGAACGGGCTGATGCTTGGTCGAACCACTAGGCTGTTTCGCAGCACTCATGTTGAGTACGGCTCCTGTCGGCTTCGCAATACCGACAACCCTCACCTCTGGGAGATGTTAGAGAGCTGTAGATCTAATACTCCCTCCCGGACTTGGGACCGGGACTGCTCAGGCGCTGACAAATGCCATGGCAAGAAAGGAAAAAGGCGACTGTACTAGCCTGACCTTTCCTGAGCCGAGAGGCTTCGCCAGCACCAGCAACAGCACCAGCAACAGCAACTGCAACAGCAACTGCAACAGCAACCGAAACAGGAAACACAAACGACAACATCCGCCTCAGATCCATTTGCATCCCCCCCACTCACCGTTCCACCCGGGCTGCAGAACTTAGCAGACAGAAGCCAGTGATCTTCTGTGTGACAGCGGCCATGGCAGTTGTCACTGTCAGTCTCAGTTTATCGATTTTCGACACGTGGGGCCCACAATCAGGCCTTGAACATCCTTGTCTTGATCGTGTTGGTGGGGGTGGTGGGCATCTCAGAGGCTGCGAGGCTGTGCGTTTTTTTGCAAGGACGAGGACGCGGGCAGTTGTTGACACATCCTGGTTTATCCTGTGCTTGGCAGCAGGAGGTAGGTAAGTTGCAAACGAGGCTGTAAGGATTTGCCACAGTCCAAGTCGAGGTTTTCTCTGCCTTGCAAAGGTAGGCCAGTGCCCAAGTCAGATGATTACAAGGGCAGGCAATGCATTGCACACCTGAGCTGAGATACGCTAAGGTTCAGCGCGTTCGCGAAGTTTTAGCAGAAGCGCCAAATTTTCACCTGCGAATTAGTCGTAGGCTCGCGCCATTTGAAACACTGCACACTGCTAGTTGAATCGGCGGCAGGGCTTTGAGGTCAGCAGTACGGAGCACTTGAGAAGGTGTTCGTCGCATTATTGTTCTGATAAGGAGACGTGCCAGATGACGCGGTGCATCGTTTGTCAACCCTCGTCTGCATTGCAGACAAAGAGCATCAGTTGCATCAGTTTCAACATTTGGCCAAGTGCTCGACATGTACATTATGCTTCATAGGCGTTGGGAAGGTTCGCAGCCGTCGACAGTGTGACGTGCGTGAGCCAATTCCCGGATAATGATTTTCGCTCCAGGCTCGAAGTACAAGACAAATGACGCTACCTATGCACGATTTGTTAGCCGCTTTCGCATCTTTTTGGACAGCATTCTAGGTGGGGCATGATATGCAACACTGCCTGTCGCTGGCCTGTGCTCCAGCATAGACGTAGGAGTGTTCCGGGCCTGCACTTGGAACCCATCAGATCCCATTCGCAGAAGCCTCAGAAGCCCAGGTCCAGGTGCGCTGGCAGGTCATAGGTGAAGGGCCCGTCGGCTTCCGTTCCAACAGTGGCGCGGCCCAAGATGGAGCCACGCTGAGCTGCAGTCGACGAAGGTTGGGTCGCTGTCAGGGTCTGCTTTGCGTCGCCAACATGAGACAGGACGTTGATGCCCGATGTCGCAGAGGCCGCGGGGCGTGCCGCAAGTGGGATCAACAGTTCTCTGCAAAACCCACGCAAGAACATCTCGCGCCCATTAACGCCATGGCCCTCAGGCTATTTGCATCGACTCGGAAGAGGACCGGCCGTGCCTGGCCGCATCCGCATTTCTCTGCCACAGCCTTTAGGAGCCTCTGCAGCCCCAGCCGAAACGGAAGAGAAAGAGGAAGCAGAATGCGCCTCAGATTGCAAAGGCCGGCCGTCTTTTTTGCATTGAGAGGATGTCATGAAGCAAGACTAGCGACTCTAGTGACGCTAGTGGTGTTCTGATCTGCCCATGAAGGAGCCGATCGTGCTTCCAAGCTGCATCGACTTGGACGTGGAGGAGAAGGAACTTGGCTTTGTTGAGGGTTGTGCCGGCAAGATGCAGCACTTGCTCTTTATGCGCAGGAAGCTGGTGGAGATCAACCAGTAGGCAAGCACTTTCCTAAACACGCATTCTTCCAGATCAGTGTTGCTTGCTATGGATGAACCAATGACACATGTGACAGCGGGGTATGCAGAAGGTGCCAGCGGCGAGCAGGCGACACCTTCACGCATGATGCGTTAATGTTGTTCGGACTGACAGTTTGCCGACCTGTTGAGGTTCGTGAGCAGCCTGTTCACGTTGTGCAAGCCGTTTGTTTATCATCCGATGAGGAGGCTGGCATGAAACTTCCACAGTGAAGGACGCATTCAAAAGGAACAGTTTGTGACAGGGGCCCACGCTGCCCAAACGCAGCCAGGAACAGGCAACCTGTCACGCCACGGAAAGCACTCAGGGCGGGCAAGAAACTATGGAGACAGCAGGCAGCACATCCGAGCGCGGCAGACAGCGAGCTCGAACAACGAGCTCAGGAGCACAGCAGTGCATTCGGGTATGCGGCGCATTTCCAAGCCTCGATGGACGTTGAGCGTATCGAGGACCTGGCTGATGCGGCGCTGCAGAACCTTCCACCCGCTGCACGAGCAGCGCGGTTTGTCAAGGTACATGTAGTGGTCGGTCAGCCGCCAGCAGACTTGGTTCTTGCTTGTCGCAGCAGGTCAAGCACAGCATTCTTGCACGCCTGAGAAGTCAAGCAGAGACGGGCAGCGGTGGCCTCATCGCCTGTGGCCCTTGCAGTATCATTGCTGCACAGTCAGGTCTTCCGAGCCTTCCAGATCCGAATCCCCGGAGTGTGCTTCCAGAAGAAGCGCCAGTGCCACCAGTGCCACCGCCTCCCCCACCGGAGGAGCATCAGGGAGATCGCAACTGAGCCCTACATCCCTAGTTTTGTGACAAGCCTTGTTCACAGCCGGTTTAGAAGCTCAGCGGTAGGAGCCCAAGCCGTCAGCCACGCAAAGTGCCGAGCTGACCCAGCAGAAGCAGCGCCTGCAAGACTGGCTGGAGCGAAACCAGGAGAGGTTGCAGCAAAGGCTGTTTCGAGCAGAGCAGCCCCTTTGCCAGCAGAGTCCGAAGTCACACCAGCTTCCTTTTCGCTCTGCTGTCAATGCTTGGTGCTTGGCAAAGGCAGCGCCTGGATGCAGCACGGTTACGCGAGGAGGCAAGGCAGAAGCGCAAGGCCTCGGAATGAAACTGTGGGAAGCTGCGTTCGAAGCTGCAAAGTAGCCGTTGCCATGTCGCTGCAGCCACATACCCTAAAGCTGATTCACTTGTTCAGGGACAGTCAGCACTTAAGGTTGGACTCGAGTAGCTTGCACTCAGCTGGATGTCTGATGTTCTGGACCGTCGTGGCCGTCTTCTGTGGACAAATCCGATGTGCTACAGAGCTGTACAGGCCCTGTGGACCACGCCGGAACCTGAAAAGGCCGGCAGCGAAGCAAAAGATGGCAGGCGGGAGCAGCATTCTCGCAGAAGGATGCTTTTCAGCATGTTCTTTCATTCCCACCTTCTTTGACGGTAGGCTCACGGCAAACGGCTGGGAGAGCAGCCAGTTTCACAACAGCAAGGATCGGATTGTGAACGTGTTGCGCTTCATGGTCCATCATCTAACAGTTAACCACCTCGTCAATGTTGCAGAGGAGCGAACGAAGTTTCTTCGCTTGATGGGTGGACAGAAGTTTGTGGAAGCCGCGAAAGCTCTGGCATCATGGTTGCATTTGCGATCTTCTCACAGCCACAGGGATCCGCAGTGGTCTCCGGCTCTTGAACCAAGGAGGCTGGAGTAGATGACGACCAAGTCTTTGAGCTGATCGCAGGGGAGTGGGTTCAAGCGAAGGAAGACGAAGAGGAAGAGGACGCGCGCTTCCTTGGGACCTGTGGCTGGAGTCAGTTGAGCTACTGCTGCAAGGAGTTTGAAGTCAGTGCCGATGCTCCCACGGTCGAGCTGTTGGCAGGACAAGTTGAACTTGTCAAGCAAAGCTGCCTGCCTGTCTTGAAGGTAGGAATAAGACGAAGCTTCCCTGTGAAGAAGATTTCCTGTGGTCGTT
This sequence comes from Symbiodinium sp. CCMP2592, assembly GCA_905221615.1. Classification (NCBI taxonomy): domain Eukaryota; class Dinophyceae; order Suessiales; family Symbiodiniaceae; genus Symbiodinium; species Symbiodinium sp. CCMP2592. The sequence goes on from CAJNDT010000193.1 coordinate 100,738, forward strand.
GGGGCGCTGTGTACTTCAGCTGGAGCCTGGTGGCAGGAGAGTGGGTGGACGTCGGCGCAGAGGCGAAGGTGCGAGAAACTGACTGCAAACTCGATTGTGGAAAGTCTCATCGACGAGGCCTCACCTGCACTTGATCACCATGACCGGGAACAAAACCTGGAAAGGCCTTCGCGGGACGATGTTTTCGAGTGGGCCCGTCAAGCGCAAAGCTTGACCAGGCAGTTCCTCGACGGGATGTCGAGACAGCTAGGCGAGCGACGCCTTGGGCTGGGCGCCTGACAGTGGCGCAAAAGGGGACGGCACAGGTGGTCATGCAGCGAGTGCAGTCAATGGCCAGCTCTTTGCTAGTTGGCTTTCCATAGCCATGGCAGCGCAAGGTCTGTCCATTATCTGATTGATTTTCGCAATATACCGGACACAGCAAGAGCAGCCACAGGATACGAAGTTGTGACTTGCTTCAACTCGCAATGGCAGCCGCCATGCTCTAGAAAGCCTAGAGCTTCCAATGGGTCAGGAGCTTGTCTGCCGTTTGCTGAGCATGTGCATGCCTACAGCTCGCAAACTCAGGGGCTATTTGCACACGGCTCGATGTCGTGTCACTAGCTGCTGAGTACACTCAACAGGACAGGGGTGGCTAGAGCGAGTTTGACAACCATGCAGATCCAAGCGAAGATTTGGGAACTGAGTTCTTCTTCGTGGGTCGAAGTGCGGAAAATTGCCCTCAGGACTTCTCCAGCCGGCCCAGTTCAGCACCCAAGTTCCAATGCGGACAGGACCTGCGTTTGTGTGTCAGAACAGAGTAAAGGACCAAATTAGGCCTTTCTGCGACATCTCTTTCTTAGCATGTCGCGGCCATCAAACATGCAACCGGAGCGAAGACCGACACAGCGCCGATATTGGAGAAGCGGTAAATCGCGGTATGATTGTGGAAAGGTTGAGAAGCGTGGATGCGATTTCACTGGCGGGCTTGGGAGCTTTCCTATTGGGTTGGAGAAAGACCAGGTGGTTTGTTGAACAGGGTTTAAGATTGTGCCGAAAGACAATCTTCAAGCATTAAAAAACAAATCCCAGCCTAAACCTCGCCCGCGAAGCCTGACATCCACAGGGATCAAGCCCGTGAACCATCTGGGTATCTGGGTTGCTGTTGCAAGGTGCCGTCTCGTTTCCTTGTCTTGTTGTCTTGGGAAGTTTCTTGGGGGACTTAATATAAGTAGGCTCAGGCTCACGGAGAAGGCTCGAGGGTTTAGGGATTTCCTGTTCGAGCCTGGGAGTATAAAGGGTTTGAGGGTCTGGGATGTTCAGGGCTCAAGGAGCCCAACAATTTCCAACTCGAAAAGAAAGACTGCAACAGAGACAAGCGGGCGTAGATAGTGTCAGGTTGCTCCTGGCAGTTTGGGAGGTTGGCAGTTCAGGGTTTAGGGTTCACAGCTAGTACAGAACGGAGGCACAGGTACAAGTTCGCAATCTGCGACGATGGCCACAAATGATGGCGGCATGTGACACTCCACGTCACACCTACCTGCCAAAGGTCATCTGTACATCACGTCATGCAGATGACTGCAGCAGCGAACCGGCTCGCAGCAGAAGCGGGGCGGCATGATGCCTGCCATCCAACAGACCTGCCAAGAAGAAAAGGCGAGTCCCAGTATGAGGAACACCGAAGGCAACACGCATGCGTAAATCCGACACACGGAGCGATTCAAGACCAGAACCGTGTGTTCCTCATCCGGATCTCAATTTTCTGGTGTGCGAGTGTTGACGAGGAGCCGTAGAAAGGGGCCTGCTGCCTCGTCCGATCGGCAAATCCTAACTGGTCGAGAGAGGGAGCCGTCCTGCTCGTGTTTCGGTGGGAGCCTCCCAGCATCGGTGTCCACCAGGACTGCTCACACGGCCAAGGCTGCAGCACGTGGAGTGCTTGTGGCTCAGGAGGAGAGAGAAGCAAACTAGTGAGGATTTTTCCCTTACAAAACCTTGAATCTGAAGTTCCTCCATCCATGACCCTTCCTGAATGTTCCTGGTCTACCGTGATTCAGGTCTTGTTGCGCCATGATGATATCCACGACGAGGCCTATATGGAACAGCCGGAGACTTGACTATTGTGCCTAGTGATGCAGGCTGCTGCGCCAAGCGAATTTGACTGGGCGGTGTGCGCCCAAACCCTGCACAGCCAACACTCGAGTTTGTCGGCGCATGGAGCTTTGGTGCTAGTGCATGAGGTGGCACCGACTCATCACCACTTTGCCATCTTGCACGGGTCACCAGGCACCGAATTCTTCTGTGACGTACTGTGCCCGCCTCCGTACAACTGTACATCCCTGAGCATGCTCATTACCCATCACAGGACGGCCAGTTTCCAGCTGGCGGAGTCGTTATGTCCTTGGGCGTGAACTGGGCTCCGGGCAGACGGCCAGTGTTTTCGAGGCTCGCAAGGTCTGCTTCGTTGAGGATTCGGGGTACCGACTGGCAGCATGCAGGCCTCGGCGGCTCCCAACGACGCTATGCAGGGCCCCCGCCAGCATGGGGAGGCAACAAACCGCACGTAGCACTTTCCGCCTCAGGCCACCTCCGAGTCCACGTCCAGGCAGATGCAGACCCCAGCCGTCTTGGCCTTCATGCCTTGCCGGCCACACAGGCGACGAGAGATGGGGTGGATCAAGCCCTTCCAGTTCTCCTGGGCGGAAGGTAGCGCCGGGAGCCCCTGCACTCTGCGGCCTGCATTTCGCTACGGGCACGACTGGACTCTCAGGTTAAAGCGTTTCCACCGACAGCGGACTACCATGTTCAAGGTGGAGCAAAAGGCAATGCCGAGAACTGCCTGCTCATATGTGCCCGACATGCTCGTGGTAGCCAGTCTCTTGCTGACAGTTTTGGAAGGCTCTACTCGCATCCGGCGTGCACCCCAACGTGATCAGGCTGCTTGAAAGCTTCGAGGTGGCCTGGCCAGAACTCATCCTTTCTCGTGGAAGTTTCAGATATGCAGATTGGGTCATAGAATCATAGAGATCAGCACTGCAGCACATGCTTTTGGCAGCGTTCCTTCTGGGCAGCTTGGGGTGGAACAAGGCCCCACTGTCCAAAGCGCACGCCTTTCGTGCACACTCCGCTGGAGTAGGGAGTCATGCAATCCCCCTTGAAGGCAAATCCAACAGCAACTCTCACACACACACACACACCCGCACTTCGGTTTAGCCGGGGCAAGGTGCAGCGGGAGTCCCGTTTCACAGCTATGCGCATGGAAAAACTCTTCGACCTTTCGATTTCAACATCACTGCCCGCATAAGCAGTCGTGCTGAAACCATTGTAATACATCCACTGCTAATCCAAGTGGGCCGAGACAGGTCGCGGGCCTGAGCGAGAAACATGCCGTACGGCTTTGCCATGGCATATGTCCAGTCCACAATGACCCGAACAAGCACGATCATGCGCGGAAAATAGGACCCACACTCTCGAAGAACCCGGCTGTCACTGACAGGGGGGGAACGAAGAGGATGCCATCGTACTGGAACATTGCATCCTGGCTGACGTGCGGGAGTTCTTGAGTTTGTAATTTGTTTGTCCACTCTGCTGAGTAGCCAGGTCTACACCGCACTCCCAGATTGCAAGTCAGCCCAGGTGAAGGGGGAGACATCTACGAGCTCTATGCATCAAGCAAAGGGTGCCTGCATAGATGCTTGTAGGCACCGCTCGATCAACATGTGGCACGCTTGACATGCAACAGGGGCTGCATGGAGGAAAAGTTCGTCGCGCAATTGATTCACCAACTGCTGTTCATCTGGCATGTCCGTTCTCACTCAGGAACTCCAAACTAGGGTGCTACCGAATCGACACCACTGCACGGCCAGGCAAGCGTTGCAGCACCTGCCCTCGACTTAGCCAGGGCATTGACGGAAGCGTGCTCCCAGTCGACAGTTTCGTATCTGATTACAACTTGTCAGGGTGGAGCGGGGCATCGAGCATCGCGATGCCCGGAGCCTACACCGTGGCCTCTGCGACTTGTGTTTTGTGATTCCTACTAAGAATGAGGTAAAGCCAGAGAACCTGCTGTTGTATGCTGGCCAAGAAGCAGAGAAGAAGCAACAGGTGGCCAATGGCAGTGTTGCTGCCAGGGTTGAGCCAGTTTACCGTAGCACTTCATGCCAGGCACCCCTCATCAAGCTTGCCGATTTTGGCTGGGCAGTGATCGAATTTCGGCTGCGTAGCTTGACATCATTTCACCGTGGCAATTTTCCTGACTTAGGTGGATCGGCCTGCACCGCCACCACACATCCCTGCAGAGGGGGTCGGATCGCACCCTTTCTGCAGATTTGGCACTTGCAAGGACGTCTGCAGGGTTGCGTGCCACTGTGTAAGGCTGTGGTACGCGCCGCCCGAGCTGCCCGTGTCTGAAATGTGCTAGGGAGACGGTTTCATGCGACATATCACAACATGCCGAGGAATCCACCGGTGAAAGGGGCGGAGATCGTGAGTGACGAGCTTCATGCAGGTAAGAGCGACATGTGGAGGCGCGAGCCACTCCTTGCCAGAGCACAGTGTCCTTCTGACATCATGGTGATCCAGCTTGAATGCCAGTGTTGGCATCATCGCTTACCTCCTCCTGACTGGCTGGAAACTTGTCCACGTGTGCAGATCTTCATGGTGTCAGTATTTCGGGTTGTGGAAGTCGCAAAGGTCACAGCCCTTTCAACAAGGCGTTGGTCATCAAGAATCCTGAGAAAAGAGAAGCAGAGGCCAGAGGCTCTGGCAGCAACAGATACTTGTGGAGAAGTGCCACTTCGTTTCGAAGGTGATTCGGTTGGCGGCCTTTGGTGACATTAACACGTCTACGAAGGCTCACGCAACGTTCTTGACTCTTGCGAATGTCTTGGTGACAACTTCCTGCTCTGATACTTGAAGCAGGTTTGGAACATGGATCTGTCTGCAGCGGCTCGGGACTTCATTCTTGCCCTCGTTCGGCCAGATCCGGTGATGCCCTAAGCATGCGTCATGAAGCAGAATCGTTGCACCAGCTGTGCCTGTCGAGTTGTAATAGTGTTTCAGGCGAGACGATTGTCGGCATCAGCTGCCCTCCACCATGCCTTCGTTGCTACAGCATCAGCTCCAGATCTTTGCGGTAACTTCAGGCGACTCAAGTTCGAGCGGATGATCGATGCTGTTCAACCTTCTTTTGCATGGCCGCAGGCTTTGTGCGCACCAGGCACTGCTCGAGAATGTGCCCATGAGGCTCACCTCGGCTGCTTCCGACAATGTCAAGAGCGGTTAGTTGGCCTGACAAGTTCGTTAAGGGAAGGAAGACTTGTTTTCATGATGACCATCATTGGCCCCCTTGAACATGTAAGGATCAGGCACAGTGAGCACTCCAGAGAAACTTAAACCAAAGATAAGAGACAGCTTTGCTGAAACTGGGCTCCGAATGGATGCACCGATCCAGCGAAGGTGACGCCAAGCCAAAGTAATTGCTGGAGCATGAGTCCAGAAACATGAGCTGCTGACTCAATACTGTATGCTTTTTAGAATCCTGGAACACTTGCCGAAGAATGCACGCGATAAAGTCGCAATAAGGATAGCTGGATTGCAGTGTTTGTTTGTGCAAAGCACCACGCGACACGGAGACTTGAAGACCGAGGGAATACCGAGTTATCCTTGATCGATGGCCGCGACGACGGAGGTACTGTTGCGATGCAGTGACGAGCGCACCCTGGAACCACTAACATTAGACAGGGTGTTCATAATGCTGACCCTGCCGCCCAGGACAGTGATGGACAGACCGGCAGGGTCGCGGGCGCGATACAAACCTCTTAGCCTAATGCCCAACTGCAGGGCTTGGTTCTAGATTTCAGAAGGCTTCAGTGAGACTGCAGATCCCTTCGACGGACTGTATCAGCGGATCGAACTGCCACGTGGCAGGTGGAATGGTATGGACATCTTGCAGCGCCTGTGTAGCTCAGCTGAGCAACGCATGGAGATGAAGCCATGAGAGATGCTCGAGCTAGGGTCGTTCAAGACATGCTAAGTGCCGCATCACAGCTGCGATGTAGTCCTGCCTACACTCTACCTGAGTCAGCAACCTCACGCCGATATGATGTGAAGAGAGCAGATCGAGGGTCTGCCGACAAACCAGCTGCAGAGTGCCCTCGGCTACAGCGCAGTGTTCCGAGGTTGGCTTGCGATTGCGAGAGCCGTCGCCGAGCCTGAGCTTATGGCCGTGGATCGCATGCAGGAGCCAGTCTGCATAATCTGCTAGTTCACATGACCCCTGGCCTCCAAGTGCGCGAAGAAAGCTGCAGGATTTCGTGCGCAACGAGGGAAGCCGTGGTGGATATGTGGAACGGCTGGCTATGGAATTGGCAAGCACCTCAAGATGCGATGCGGACGTTTTTGGATGCTGACACCACCTTGCACAATTTTCGATAACATATGGTCGTCGTACAAAGGAATGTCTCATACACTTCAGTGCATGCAGCTAGCAGTTATGGGGAGAAGGCCTGGTAAAGAGGGCTTGGTTGCTGATGTGTGATGTTGAGACGAGGGTGCAGCATGCTTTTCTGGCGAGAAAGCAGATGTTGACAACGAATGCCATCAGGAAGATGCTGGCACAGTGTACCATCTTGTGAACACGCGAAAGCAGTGCTTACCAGCCGGGCAAGAAAGCCCCTTGCAATTGTTGTGGCTCCGCGGACTTCCGCCCTTCAGACTTGTCCTGCGGATTCCTCACCTCCATGGTTAAAATCTCTCGGGGTACTGAGCAACCTTGCCGAAAGCTGCTCGCTTTGACGTGAATCTGCTTGCATGGTGGAAGGTGCAGGGTCCGGAGAAAGTTGCTAGTAATTGAAGCAGAAGGTCAGTAGGCAGCTCCTGGCCGAGACCGGTGATGCGTTGCTCTGTGAACTTTGGAGCTTGGCCTCTTGCATACACATTCAACAGTTCAACCTTCAAGTTGTAGGATTAGGCTACATGAGTGCCCCCATTGAACTGGGGGATGCCAACCAATAAAGCATGGTTGGAAGCTGCCGCTTCGACAGCGTAGATCCGACCTCCCAGGTTTCTGTGGCATCCCCTTCCTGGTTCACTTCACAGGCTGGTCTCGGGTCTAGGTGGGTCGAGAGCTTCTTCTCTGCAATGATTCTATGTTGCCAGGCTGTTTGGACGGACGTTCTGCACCTCGCTTTCTTGTATCTGGACGTGGACTGCGATGGATTGCTGAGCTCGGATGACCTGAGTGTTCATCTTCCAGGCCGCCGCCGTGCTGTTCCGTTCGGTTGTTCCCCATGTTTGTGTCTCTTCGTTTCCCAGAGTGCTCACTTGGAGGCGACCGCCGTTCGCGGGAGTCCTGGCATGCTTTCGGCTTAGTCGTCCATGCTTGTACAAGCATCTCATGAAGGATAAGGCATAAAGTGGAGCCGGCATGCAATTCGTCCCAGGCGTGCATGTGCAAGTGGCGCAACCAGCAGGTGCTGTCAGGAAGAGAGAGAAAGAGAGAGCTTTGAGACGTAGCTTGGGTGTTCGTTGGAGGTGACGTCACCAAGCCAGTCCATGTTCTTGACATTTTTGGACTTCCGTGAGGTGGCGGCAGACATTTATCAATCGATCCTCCAGATGTTCTTGGTGGATGCTGTCGAAGTTGATGTTATGGCAGGCTGTGTGCTCGGCCGCCCTAACATCCTATTTCCCTCCGCTCGTCCGGTGCTGAACATGACCGGGTGCTGACTTGGAGCTGAGCAGATTGTTGAGCTGCGCGAAGGAGAACCATCCGCCTAGTGCCGGAGCTGCGCCTGCAGCTCGATTCTCCAGAGGGTTTGTTGCCTTCTCACTGAGACATGGCAAGGTCCTGTGATGTGGCCTGGCTGCAGCGCATGGAAGCCATCGAGGAGGCTCCACGACCCCAAAGACTGCCGCAAAGAAGGATTTGCAGGATGAGTTTGTTGCAGGTGTGTCGAAGGTTCGCTGACGCAGAGATGCAGTAGCTGCTTGCAAAGCCTGGTGCAGCTTCGCACGGTCTCACTGGTGTAAGGGCTCAAAGACAGCCAACGAAAAAGTGATTCTACTCATGCGCTGCCACCGTCTCTCCAGAGATGCACAAGGTAAGATGCTCTACAGGCAGCAGCTCCCTCGAGAGGGCAAGCTCTGCGGCTCTCGGGACCTTAGTGGAGCTGGCCAGATTGGTCAACATGACGTCGGTTTCCGAACCCAACAATCTCTGTCGATACTTCAACTCTACTTCGGCTCCAGACTCCATAATGTCCTGGCCTCCGACAAGTCGCTGCAAGACCAACACATTTACAGAGATCCGGATCTCGAGGACGACTCCACCACGGCAACAACACCTCACCGACATTGTGGCAAGGTGGTGATCATGTTCCCAGACCGTAGCTTTCTGAGCCCAGTTGAGAAGTCCAGGAGGGGAGTCTTAAGTCTTAGGTAATCGCAGACGTCTCAAGCACCCACAATGGCAAAGTTAAAGAAGTCTTACCAACCAACAGAAGCCAGAGGGGTTCAGGGCCCGATCCGGCAAGAAGCCACAGCCTGCATTTTCGGGTCTTCGTGGTTTTTGCGAAGAGGTTCCACATGCCGTTGTGCGGTTGGAAACCTGGGGCAGGACAGTCACCTCAATCAGAAAGACCTTGCTGGCACTTTGGGCTCGCAGCACCATATGCCGCTGCAGTTTGCCTGTGCAATGTGGTTTTCCGAGCACCACTGCCAAAGGCTTGGCTGGCCGCTTGTTTGCATTCTGGGCAGTTTACAGCTGCAGTAGGTTGCGCTAGCTCTGGAACAGAGAGGCTGCCTCGGGACCTCTTTCACAACCACCTTGCAGGTAGTTGCACGGCCCGAGTGGCGTGCACTATGCTGAATGGACAGCCCCAAACATCGCCCAAGCCGTCAAACATGGCACTTGGTCGTGTAACATTGTCAAGGGTGTGTCCCACGCAAAAAACTGCGACTCTTGTGGAGGCAGTCAAGACCTAGAACCGGGTTCAGTGGCCGTGAAATCAGTATATAATGTTGTAGGGTGCGCCATTGCTTTCTGTGCGATACGAGCACCATGTGCATGTCATTCAACCTTTGCGTATGGGTGACAAGAGATTGTAATCCAATGGTCTATAGGACTTCGGCCTTGAGCAGATGGTTTCGAAAGAGTGAGGCGAGCGTGCGATCCTCTCTTGAGTCCTGACACCTAGTTAGTATAGGCATAATGTATCACACCCACTGTATGCATACATGTTGTATGTACGTACATATGTATGCATGCACCCGCATGCACGCATGCAATGGTGCATCGAATCTGTGCCTGCAAAAGTGCGACTGAATTGCGAAAAGATATAACCAGCGGTGGGTAGCTAGTATAGGGAGGTAGGTAGATAGGTAGATACGTAGGCAGGTAGGCGGATGGTAGATAGGTAGATAAGGATATATGGGTAGACGGGTAGATAGGTCGATAGGTAGGTAGATAGATAATCCTCTGCACACGTTTGTTGAGAGGTAGATAGATAGGCAGGAATATATATATATATATATATATATGTATATGTATTCCATATGACATGTTTTTAGGGATGGAGAGATAGGGAGAGACAGAACAAGTTCTAAAGAATCACGTTCACAGATATACACGTGTATACTACGTCTGTGCACATGCGCATATTTGCAAATATGTGCCACGGGTGTGCGTAGAGATGCATGCATGCATCAGTATATGTAAGTACGTAAGGTGCGTATACCTGCAGGTATGCATGTGTGCATATATGCATGCATGCATGCATGATCGCGTGTATGTATGTACGCACGTATGTATGTATGTATGTACCGTATGTAGGTGCGTACGTAGGTATGACGGTATGCATGTATCTGAAATGAGCAAGCATCTCGATGAAGATGCCAGCCGATGGCTGCCGTACATAACACGAACCTCTGTCGCGGCGGAGGAAGAAGTATGTAGGTATGTAGGTGTGTATGTGTGTATGCATACATGCATGCATTTGTATGTATGTATGTATGTATGTATGTATGTATGTGCGTATGTATGTATGTGTCGATTTTTATGTGACATCTGTATTCGTGCGCATATACAGTGTTGGACATTATATTGATGCCCTCTGATGACATCTGATAACCGAGCTGTGGTATGTACAGTTCTTTGTACAGTTTTGTGGCCGTGTTACGTCAAAGGCAAAAGCATGAGCGTGATTAGGTACTGTGCATGTAAGTCGAAACTGGGTGAGCAGTCGAATGCATTGTTATCTCACATGGCATGCACGCATGCGCAATCTCCATGGCCATGTACACATGTATTGATGTAGGTTGATGAATATGCATCCGCATACACTATACTTGCATACATACATACCTACCTGCGTGCTTGCGTACGTACATACGTACATACATACGACACGCTGGCAGACAGACAGGGTTTGCATACATGCAGCAAGCTCTGCATGCTGAGCCGCACTGACCGTCCCAACTTGAACTTGTGAGAGCGCTGTGAGCAGATGAGGGCAGATGGCTGTTCCACACGGACGAGGTCGGCCCATATTGCGTCTTGCTCCGTATGAGTTTCCCGTATTCTTTCTGCTTTCGAAGTCTTAGCATGAATCCTCTGCCCACTTGCTTGCCTTGTCCACTCGCTTGCCTTGTGCTTGTGCAAGCAGGTGCAATTATTGCGTTCAGCGTGGACGGAAAGATGCTGCAAGCTGCTGCGAACTCAGTTGCCTGTCCCATGTGTTTTCATCCGGACTTGCTGCAGGTGCCAGGAAAGAGTATCAAAGAGCACAGCGTTGAGGACAGCCGGCATGCCAGCCCAAGTCAACACACACCATCAGGTACAAGTAGCTTTTCAATGGAAAGGAGCTGTTAGGGCATCATGTAGGCCAATGGCCAGGAGCTCAGTTGGGCAGAGGCCTTGGAGGATGGATTTCTGGTGTCCCTTTACGTAAATCCTGCCAAAATCAATGCTGCAGGCAGGAGAGCCTGCAGGCGTTTCCTGGACCCTTTGGCCGTGTAGAGAGCTCGACGACCGATGTTCTAGCCTCGTGCTACGTCATGCTGGCCTTTTACGTGAATGTGAGTTTCTGGAAGCTGTGGCTTGAATTCAGGTGCTCCTCCGGCACCTGGAGAGCATGGCCCTGTCTTTTGACAAGGGTGAAGTTGGGCCACTCCCCGAGTTCGACTCAGTCAGTCTAGCTGCACGCCCGCCTGTCTTGAACGACGCTCCAGCGGCGCTTGCAGGTGCAGCACGCTGGAGTCTGCAACCGGATTCCCGCATTCCGCTGCCGGACGCCGACAGCGTTTCAACGCATGTCGCATTGATGTGCTGGTGAGTGGTGTTCCAACATGTAGAAAGGGAGCAAGCTCAGGCGATCGCCTGTCGCTTTCTTGGCTGTCTCGTGAAAGCCGGCGGTTCTCGCCTCGACATGGGCAAGCTGACGTCACTTACGTCTTGCCTCATCTGCCTTTGCCGAGGAAAAGTGCAGAGCGATGAGTTCTGGCAGCTCTTCACGCCGGTCCGGCCCAAGAGACCGCAGCCACTTGACTTCGTGGAATGTTCTTGTTGCAGGTCCTCGCTTCCAGGGCATCGTCGCTGAGAGAAGCGGGTGATCTCTCCCCGATGCAAAGGATATGCGTTGGAAGCCCGGGATTGCACGACTCGATGACGGCCGGTTTAGCGCAACTCGAAGCACGGAGAGCAGCTTGGCCCCTTGGCAGTTCCCGAGGCTCGGCTGTGCAAGGGCGAGGTCTCTGGGGCGCTCGAGGCGGAGTGGGGTTTCCTTTTGGTGTTTTCCTGGGTCTTTCTGCTGGCCGGTCCGCCATTCAATCGATAGGCTGATAAAGAGCCCCGTGGTCGGTCAGTGGGTCCATCTGCAAGACCGGTCAAGCAGTCCGTGCGTCGCGTGCACTACTTCGGTCAGTAACGAGTCCTTCCGACTTCCGGTGTTGGCAGGCCTGTCTGCGGGTTCGTCCCTGAACGGTCGGCCATTCGGATGGAGTGTGTGTGTGTATGCTGTGACGAGCACGGCGGAGATGATGTCTAGATACCGAGAGCTGATCTGAACGTCTTAGTTAGGCAGATGAGGCATCCTTCAGGAAGGATAAGGGTGATGCTGTCCTAGCTTCTCTGTGATAGGAAGAGTTTGCTTCGCAGATTGATCGTACACGTTTCGATCTGTGGGAAACTCTGACCGCTGCTTCCCATCACAAACGATCAAGGAGAGCACCGCAAAGGGTATGTGGTCTTCCCAAGCCGCCATGGCACTTGTATCTGTCATGGCCTGTGATTGCATGCTCATTTACTTCCAAAGCCGTGAGCATTCTGCGAGAGAAAACCGATAGTGGTTGAGATAGGGCAAAAAGTCAGCAATATGCGTACGGGGCACAAATTTTTGAATTGCTCTGGGGCAAGACAAGCGCATGCAGACAGACACTGGAAGTGCGAGCCAGGACGCTGGCAAAGCTGGGCTTTGGTCACACGCGATGGCGATGTCTTTGTCTTGGTCTAGATACCTGCGTATGCTCACGGCCACTGCCTGTCTTGCTCAGTTCGCGGCTAGTCGACCCTCCGTCTTTCGCGGGGTCCTCGGTCCTCGGCTCTCACTGGGCCGGAGAAAGGGGACGCTTGGAGCAGCTTGAAGGATACAGTCCTCCTTCGTTTTTCCGAAGCTGCCAGCGCTGGCAGCAGCGAAGCTGAATCCCCAGAGCTACAGTGAGCATATTAAAGGAGACTGTAGGAGGTGTGGATCTTGCCTCCGCCGAAGATCAGGTTTCACCAGGCCTGTCTGCTCAAGAGCTGCAGGACGTGCACTTCACTACTCTGCTTGTCAATGAAGTGAAGAAGCTGCGGCGGTCAGTGGCAGGATCCTGCCGTTCTCGCACTTCTCCTGCTTTATGAAACCATGGCGAAAGGAGACTTCTTTCGCGGCTCAGAAGACGCGTTCCAAGCCTTGTCTTCTGTGAATCGTGCCAGGAGGTCAGCCTGACATCTCCGACAAAGCAATGGCCGGCCCATCTCTCGGCAACCTGGCACCTGCGTTACTCCGGGAGCCGCTACGGTGCCTTTAGTGCCGTAGCAGCTGTCACAGCAGTTCCGGCATCTTCCGAGGATGGCCAGCGATTGCTGCCATGTTTTCCTTACTGCGTCAGCCTGAGCAAGAGCCACTAGTCTTAGTATGGGAGCAGATAGCAGACCTGCAAAGGCTGCGGCCGTGCGAGCATCGAAATGATGCCGTAAAGTTCATCGAGATCCTGGCTTCAAGGCCGATTCATAGATCTCGGGTTCCCGGCACCACAACATGAAGAGGGCACCGAATTCATGCGGGTTCCGTCCTGCAGGCTCGCAAGTGCTGGAGATGTCTTCGCAGCCCACGTGTCCCAAACTCAGTACCAAGTCGGCTCATCCGACGCTTGAGACCTGGTCTTGCTCTCGCTACTTGTAGCACGCGGAAGGTGCTACCTCATGACCGGTGAGAGAACTCTGGAAGCTGCCCGGGCCTTGGAGCATCTTGGAGCTTCGCGCGCCCATCGCGTCGAGAGATGAGACGCCCCGCGCCGCCCCACGCCCCATGTGTCCCGAGGTTGATGCTCCATCCAGCCAGAGGCTTTACCTTCCTTCCAAGGGGTGTTTCGCGCTTCGACGGCTGTCGACTTGCAACGCTTGCTGAGGCATGGTGTGCATACTGGGCGTGGAGCATCGCAGCCCGAAGAACTTCGCAGGGCCCTCTGTTTCTTCAACGGAAGACTCAAGAAACTCACCAAGTCTGAGTCCTCTTTAGTTTATTGTCTCCGGAGCAAGTCGCAAGTTCTGTTTCCTGAAAGGCTCGCCTCCTCGACCCCCTGGCGCTGCAGATGTGCACCATTGCACCTTTAACAAGGGCCAAGAAGGGAAGCAGTGCCTTTCGGGTTGAGGCAGCGAAGATGAACTATCCCGATGTCATTGTTTTTGTAGCTTCTTCTATCTTATCGTCCCCCCCACTGTTGCTTGGAACAAACAATCTCGCACTGTCACTGCACTGCACACCTCAGCCAAAGCCAGGTCCGAGGCATACGAGTATGCCCAAGCCTCATGCTCTCGGCATGCCGCTTTCAACCTCCTCGGGCGAGTGATTTCGTAACCCCAGGCCATTCGATGCGGAGATGCAGACGCGCTCTGTCCTACCATACAGCCCTTCAAGCTGGCACACGTGGCTCGTCCAGCAACACTGAATCGACCTCACAGCGGCACAGCTTCGACTCTTCAGGGTCTGACAAAATCCTCTCCGCTAGAATTCGTCAAGGAAGGCTTTGCACGGCTTTCACAGGCCATGCTGCTTGCTGATGTGGGCCTCGTCGACAAAGCTCGACGCTACATGACTTTGCTTCAGGCAGGTGCTCCCGTGACAAAGGGCTCTTATGGGCACGCTGGCGACAATTGATTCTTTGCGGGAGGCTTTTGTAAAGGCCGTACCGCAGAATCGCCTCTCTGATGCTGCCAACTTATGTTGAAGAACTCATTTCCAAGCTGGCGATAGTGCTTTGCTGTTCAAGCCTATGCTATCCTCGGAAGCTTAAAACAGCCCCGAGGCATTCAGATCGAGCATGCGTGAATTCCACGAGGCATGTGCAACTCCTTGTCACGAAAACCGTGCTTTGAATCGCGTGGGCAGGTCTTGAATCCGAGCTTGGCTGGCAGATCTCTCAGCTCGTCAGTCGCTGTGCATTTGGGTGTCTAGGGTGGTCTACGAGTCTATTCAGGTCAGGCAGCAGATGCCCCAAGGGTCGGCAAGGTTTTCAAGGACATGTGCAGTTCTACAAGGTCTGCGGATGTAGCCAAGTTTTCAGTTGACAGGACCTTGTTCGTAACTTTGCTGAGACGACGGGCTTGGCGGTCAAGCCGACTCCGCCACCAGCTTTGCCAGCAGACGAGTACCCTTCTGAGTCTATTAGCACGAGCGCAAGTAAACATGCGCAGGAATGCAGACGATCCATGCTAGATAAAGGTGTGCGCAGCCAGAGACAGCGCTTTGTCCCCGTGTTTACAAGGCCGGACAGCAGCCTGCAGCCAGCTGCGCAGCCGTTGCTGCAGCCTGCGGGCACTTTTCCATCATCCAGTTTTCCACCGATGCAGCCTTTCCAGCCACTGCCTGCGCAGCCACTGCCTGCGCAGCCACTGCCTGCGCAGCCACTGCCTGTGCCGCAGCCATTGCCTGCGCAGCCACCGCAGACGCCAGCACAACCTGTACCCACCCCGCCACCGGCTACGCAATTTTCGTCTCCTCAACCCACCCCAGGCCAGGTGCTTTGTGAGTGCATCTGCTGGCCTGCATGCATCGTGCCATTCCGCGCAGGCCCCTTCTCCAACCCAGCTTACCCGACGCTGCTAGCTCGGTCTTGATTCGTTGGCGAGGGCAATGAGAGAAGTTCCGCTGGCTCTGAGGCCTCCGATGAACTCCGGCTTCGGCGCTTCCCCGTTCCCGCCGTCCCCACAGCCGCAGCCGCAAAGCGCTGACTTGCAGGAGTGCTGTTGAGTTACCGTGTCCCTGTGCACCTGGTCAATTCGGTCTTTCGCCCCCTCTGCAGGTTCCGCCAAGCTCACAGCCTTTCGCCGGCAGCGCCCTGTTTGGTGGTGCCGGAGGCCACAGCACATAAAAAGCGTGCTGGCCTTTGATCGGCAGCTGCGCCAGGTGGCGTGGGGGACGGCTTTGTTCCTGACCCAGTGGCGAGTTTGGAAGCACTGACGTGGATCCATCCTGGGTTTTTGTCTCATGGTTGCTTGGTTTGAGAGGCTCCACCCAGCACTTCGCAGCCTTTCTCCAGTGCGCCCTATAGTGACGCCAGCCAGCTTTCAGTGTCAAGGAGAAGTTCCACACGTTCGTCACACTGTTGCCGCCAGGTGGCATGGGAGGTGGCTTCGTTGCTGCCTCGGTTGGATGACACGATTCCTCTGTCTGAGAATGTGTGATGGCAAGGGGCAGCCGGACGGCGGAAGCACCCAGGTGCAGCCTGGTCGAAAGTCGACCATTTCCGCATGAGCCGTTTTTTTCCTTGAGAAGGACAGAGCGAAGCCACCGGAACGCATGGACTATGCCGATACGCTGGAAAACGACCCCTTGATCAATGCTGGCAAGGTGAGCGGTCCCACCCTGCCTGATCAGCCGAAATGCCAGCCGCGATCGTGACCAGGCGGTATTTGGCTTTGGCAAGTCCCTTTTTTCGGTTTGCTCCTCATTTCTCCACCACGACTTGAAGAAGTGCTGCCAGTGCATGTGCCAGCAAGGCTGCAATGAACAGAACGCAGGGCGACAACAGAAATAGTCCGGAAAAGGAGGAGAAGAAGGCACCTTGTTCGTGTTCTTTGGACTTTTTCATGTGAGAATTTCCATCGGCTTGAATAAGTCAAGTCAGGAGCAAGGGTTCTACTACGACAAAGACAAAGGTCGTTGGATGCAGCATGGTGTGGAGGAGAACCGCGGGCTGCGGTTGATAGGACGACGAGCCAGGGTTTCTCGCAGTGAAGAGTGTTAAATGAGGACAAAGACCAGGCCGACGTCTCGGAGTACGACCCGCTGACGGGCAAGAAGCTACTCCCAAAGGTCACAGCCGCAGCTTGGGCAGAGCCATGCTTGCGAGTTCTTATTCTCTATGTTCTTTCTCGTTATCTCTGCCAGGTTTCAGATATACCACCCCCACCGTCAATGGCCCGGCACTGACCTTCCAGAATAATCGTTGGATTGGGTTGGCACTGATTTCATGGCAAGGGTGGCTTCGGAGCTCCTCCCATGGTCGGTCCACCGCCAATGGGCGTCTCGCCGCCCATGGGTCCACCGCCGAACGACGGTCCCCCTCCCGTTGGGCCGCCGATGGGTGGGCCGCCAATGGGCGGGCCTCCGCCAATGGGTGGGCCTCCGCCAATGGGTGGGCCACCACCAATGGGCGGGCCACCACCAATGGGCGGGCCACCGCCAATGGGTGCGCCAATGGGTGGGCCACCGCCTCCAGCAGGAGGCCGGGTGTTGGAGCAAAGAGTGCCGCGAGCTTCGTGCTGGACCCTCCCTTCCTCTTCAGGCAACCCGTACGCTGCCGGAGCTTTTCAAAGAAATGCTGGTGCATCGGCCCTCTATGCCCAGCCGGCCAGTTTGATCATCTGGTGCTTTGGAGAGCTGGGAAGTGTTTCAGGTAAACCCGCTTGGAGGACCTGCAGGTGGGGTGCAACTTTCTGCTGCATGACATGGCGGCCACCAACCACAAACAACCTCTTTCAGAACTGGGTTCGTTCAGCTCAGGCGGTGCAGCGTCAGACACCCAGAGGTTGTCAAACTTTCCATGACTTGGAGCCGTAGCAGGAAACACACTTCCAGCTTCAGACATGTTTGTTACCGTTTTCGGCTGTTGAGCTTTACACGCTTTCGTGTTCTTGCCGGCAATACGGTCCTTTGGGGTAACAGCTTGGCGAGATGGCAGCCGAAATGAGGCCTTGCGGGGGGCTGGGGCCATGTGGAGCAGGAGCTGCCGGTTCCTTACCGATCACGACACGACATGATACTGTCGGTGCCCAGCCTGTCCTGGTACTGTCTTAAATTGTCAATGTGTGCCGTGCTAGGCCCCGCCAGCTGCAGGAGCCGCGGCCGTTGAACTTGTTTGGCTGTTGCCGAGTTCGCTTCTCAAACCGCACAGTTCTCTCGAGGAGCAGCCCAAGCAACCCCTTTCAACCAGGCTCGCTAACCATGCGTTGAGTCAGTAGTGAATTACGAGGACTCAGACGTTCGCGGACGATTGACATAGGGTTCACCGCGGAGTACTTCGGGTTGAGGAGGATCCAAGATGTGAAGAGCCTTTCAATGTCTTTGGCAGAGTCTGCTCTCCGACCTTTTTGCAACTGTGTTGGTGCGATTCTGGCGCCTGGCGTTGTCTGCTCTAAAAGAAAGATGGGTTTGCACCTATTACTTTTGCCAGGCTGGCATGGTGAGAGCGACGCCCTTCGGATAGCACAGAAAAGGCGTTTTTGGGCAGCGTCTTTTGCTTGTGCTGATTGCAGTGGAATCAGCTTTCTCTGCCTGCTCGGTGCGATGTGCATGCAGCCTTCGTCCTTCAGATGTTGGTGCTTCTGCATATCCGCTTCAGATCGCTCTGCAGCTTTGGCTCACAAAAACCAGAGGTTGCAAACACCCACGACCGTCACTGTCGAGCTAAGCACCGTTCTCACGAGGTGCTGAGTCCAGCAGACTTGCAGCCATCCCCAGCAAGGTCCTTTCAGAGCAGCTCGAATCGCTTATGTCCTCATGCGGGAGCTTTGGCCATGGAAAATTCCCCACAAAACCGGCGGCTCCGCGCTCTGCTGAGAGTGCTCTGAGATTGAGATGGTAATGTCTCCTGATGCTGTGAGAATCTTCGGAGCATCAGTACCAGCGCTTGTCGAGGCCTGCGCTATCATCCTTTGGCCCCGCCCTTAAAAGTAGATTTCACAACGTATGTGGCAGCACATGCTCAACTTGTCGTGCTAATTCTCCGTTCACATGGCCAGGATTGGCGTTGCAAGCTGTTTTGTTCCAGACAGGCCGGCTGCGAAACAAAAAGGTCTCCTAAGGCTAAGGCTGTTAAGGAGTTTCTGGAAAGGGTTCTCGTGTCAACATCTCAGATGGGGAAAGCCTAAGCCTGAGCGAGCCCACGCTTCTTTGCGGAAGGGCGAGGGCCGCAAACCTAGTAATTCAGCAGCGCAGTTCTCAGAGAAGGCTGGCAGTATGTATTCATGTCCATTCTATGTGTCTCTGTCTCTGTATATCTACATATCGGAATATTTGATGTATCTATCGATCTGTATATCGTTTTTTCTACATGCATATATACCAACATAACCATATATCATCATACCTCCATATCTCTGTATTTGTATATCTCTATGCCTCTATATATTTTCTATCGGCCTATAGACATATAGATCCATATATCGAAATACGATGTATATATATATATATACATGTTTAAAGTATGTGTATATCTTCATTGGGATCCGTTTAAGTTTATATATATATATACATACATATGTGTGAGTATGCTTCATGTATATATGCATAAATACATACACATGTATGTATGTATATATGGGTGCATCTCTATATCTATATCTATATCTGTATCTATATCTATGTCTATATCTACATGCAGAAATGTATATATATATATATATATACACACACACACAGAAAGATATGATCTTAGGACCAGTACCAAGAGGGCTAGTTTGAACATCTCTGTAGGTGCGTCGCCATTTCTGTGTTGGCTTGATATGGAGCTGGTTTAGGGACTGAGTCCTGTTCTGTAGCGACCTTGAAATCGCGTTCGGTATGCTACCAGCTTGAAGTGACTGCTTAACATGAATGTTTTGATGGTGCCTGACCCGAATCTGCGTTCTCGCTGCGTTGGACATTTTCTGAATGCTCTCCGGAAGCTATCTCCACCCAGTCGGTGCCACTGTGTTTGCGTCTCGTTCATTTGAGTCTGTATCTGTGTCTGTGTAGAGTCATACTGGAGTGACCGAGTCTTGGAAGCTAGACAGGTGTGTCCGGCTGAGGAGTGGCCATCAGCTCAGATAGATCTGCAGGCTCTAATGCTCGCAAACATGGCGCTGCTGTTTCAAAGGTGCGCCGCCAGGAAAGCTTGGATTGCGCGTCAGAGTCTTATCGAGCAAGCCGGCGTGAGTGAGTGTGTGAGTGAGTGAGTGATACCGATACAGAGAGAAAAGGCATTACACGCATGCACGCATGCACGCATGCACGCATGCACGCATGCACGCATGCACGCATGCATGCATGCATGCATGCATGTATGTATGTATGTATGTATGTATGTATGTATGAGCTACTGCTACTGCTACTGCTACCAGTACTACGACTGCGACTGCGACCGCTACCGCTACGGCTACTGCTACTGCTGCTGCTACTGTTACTGCTACTGCTACTGCTAGTACTGCTAGTACTGCTACTGCTGCTACTACTGCTACTACTACTACTACTACTACAACTACTACTAGTACTACTACTAGTAGTAGTAGTAGTACTACTACTACTACTACTACTACTACTAGGCGGCGAACTAACGACATGTTCGCCCCATGCAGCCTGGCTTACTGCAGACGCAGTGCCCGTTCCAGCTCCGGGTCCCGATCCTGCCAGCGGGTTCGAATCATTACTATCATCATCATCATCATAATCATCATGGTCACGGTCATCATCATCATCATCATCATCAGTTTTCAGCATCCTCACCATGATGATCGGCACAATGCTCCTCTGAATTACTCCCGCCCACAGATTCCCTGTATCCCTCAGCATCATCTCCTCTTCATCCTAACCACAGTTATGATCATAATCTTCATCTTCATAAAATAATCACCACGTTGAATGATCCTCATCATCCTCACTATCATAAGTTCCTTCACACTGCTCCTCCGAAGCACTGTCACCCGCGCATTCATCTGATGCTGTTACTTCTCGACTGTGTCGTGCCTTTTTTTGGCTGAAATACATGTGACCGTATCAGCCTGATCCCAGAACAAACCGTGAAATCACAATTCCAGAGTCAAAGCAGCACGAAGGTTTTTGCGAAGGAAAGCGCCTCTCCACCATTCTCCGAACACTTCGTTCCCTGCGCTGTGTACGCGATGTTGCCTCTGCCAGATAGCCTCTGAACTTGAAAAAACACGTTTTGTTTGGAACAACACACAGTTTCTATCAAGACAAACATGCACCAGACATCCTAGCTTTTCTCAAAGAGAAGAGAATCACGTCAGTATGACGACAATGCGAGCCGAAAACCAGCATTACAAAGTCATAGCTTCGGGCCAACAACATTCCGGCATCAAAGCATGTAAGACTGCAAAGCGGTGTTCGTTGACGGAAGAGACTCTCCAGCATTGATAAGCTGTGCAAACACATGTCAGATAAATTTCGTTGCCTGCGCGATGCTGCCTCTGCCATATAGTTTGTGAAGTTGAAACAACCACATGTTGCGTGGCAAAAACCACATTATTCTTCAAAGAAAACTCATATGCCAGAGCGCGGGTTCGCACAGGCGGCGTTACTTTACTGTTGCGATGACGATAACCTTTCGCAAGTAGGTTCAGGGTTTTAGGG
This sequence comes from Symbiodinium sp. CCMP2592, assembly GCA_905221615.1. Classification (NCBI taxonomy): domain Eukaryota; class Dinophyceae; order Suessiales; family Symbiodiniaceae; genus Symbiodinium; species Symbiodinium sp. CCMP2592. The sequence goes on from CAJNDT010000193.1 coordinate 121,824, forward strand.
TTGTTAGGGTTTAGGGGAACGGGAGTGCAGGTGGACGTTCGGGTCAACGGGGGCATGTGAGTGAGGCAAGGGGCGGGTGAGGCAAGAGGCGCAAGTAGCACAATCAAAGGGCGGTTCCGGTTCGAAGGGCAACTGTACCCCTAGAAGTGTTCGCAGTAGTAGCAGTAGTAGTAGTAGTAGTAGTGGTAGTAGCAGGGTAGTAGTAGTAGTAGTAGCAGCAGTAGTAGTAGTAGTAGTAGTAGGTGGTAGTAGTAGTAGTAGTAGTAGTAGTAAGCCTTAGTAGTGTAGTAGTAGAAGTAGTAGTAGTAGTAGTAGTAGTAGAAGTAGTAGTAGTAGTAGTAGTAGTAGTAGTAGTAGTAGTAGTAGTAGTAGTAGTCGCAGTCATAGGAGTAGCAGTAGCAGAAGCAGTGGCAGTAGGAGTCGCAGTAGCAGTAGTAGTAGTAATAGTAGTAGTAGTAGTAGCAGTAGTAGTAGTAGTAGTAGTAGTAGTAGTAGTAGTAGTAGTGGTGATAGTAGTAGTAGTAGCAGTAGTAGTAGTAGTAGTAGTAGTAGTAAGCCTTAGTAGTAGTAGTAGTAGTAGTAGTAGTAGTAGTAGTAGTAGTAGTAGTAGTAGAAATAGTGGTAGTGGTAGTAGTAGTAGTAGCAGTAGTAGTAGTAGTAGTAGTAGTAGTAGTAGTAGTAGGTAGTAGGTAGTAGGTAGTAGGTAGTAGGTAGTAGGTAGTAGGTATTTGGTAGTAGGTAGTATGTAGTAGGTAGTAGGTAGTAGGTAGTAGGTAGTAGTAGTAGTAGTAGTAGTCGTCGTTGTCGTCGTCGTCGTCGTGGTAGTGGTAGTGGTAGTAGTAGGAGTAGTAGTAGTAGTAGTAGTAGTAGTAGGAACCGATGCGTGTACGAACCTCGCCTCTCTTGGTGCAGTCTCTTATCAGGCTGGACCGACACCATACACTTCAGACGAGTGCCCACACATCAAATTGCATTGCTCGTCTGTCGAGCATCAGATTCTGCTGCTTGAGGTACTGGACTCGGAGGGCGAGAGAGGAGGGAGTGCTCAGGACTTGGCTTCTGGGTTTGGGCTTGGCGCTAGAATGCCTGCCCCTGCATTCGCTGCTTGAGGCCTGCTCGTGCATACTACAAACTGGAGGAACTCGACCGGAGGCACGGCATTCCGGTTATGGAGAGGGCCTTGAATCCGCCACTGGCAGACGAGGACCTAGGAAAGGAGAGCTTCGACTCAGAGCTGAAAGCCTGTAAGAGCCCGAATATCCTTCTCGTGCCGTATATGCTACTACTACTGCTGATACTGATGATACTGCTACTACGACTACTGCTGCTGCTGCTACTACTACTACTACTACTACTACCACTACCACTACCTCTACCACTACTGCTACTTCTACTACGTCTCCTACTAGTAGCAGTAGCAGTAGTAGTAGTAGTAGTAGTAGTAGTAGTAGTAGTAGTAGTAGTAGTAGTAGTAGTAGTAGTGGTAGTGGTAGTAGCAGTAGTAGTCGTAGTAGTAGTAGTAGTAGTAGTAGTAGTAGTACTACTACTACTAATGCTACTAATACTACTAATACTACTAATACTACTAATACTACTAATACTACTAATTCTGATAATGATAACCCTAACTCCTGCTCCTGCTCCTGCTGCTGCTGCCGCCACTGCTACTTTTAAGGCAGCAACAAAAGCAGCAGAAGCGTCAGCAGCAACAGCAACAGCAACGGCAACGCCAATAGCAAAAGCACGAGCACCAGCGCCAGCACCAGCACCAGCACCAGCACCGGCACCAGCAGCAGCAGCAGCAGCAGCAGCAGCAGCAGCAGCAGCAGCAGCAGCAGCAGCAGCAGCAGCACCAGCAACAGCACCAGCACCGGCACCGGCACCGGCACCAGCAGCAGCAGCAACAGCAGCAGCACCAGCAATTGCAACAGCACCAGCAACAGTGACCGGAATGGTAAGAGCAAGAAGAGCAAGAAGAGAAGAAGAGCAAGAAGAGCAAGAAGAGCAAGAACAGCAAGAAGAGCAAGAAGAGCAAGAAGAGCAAGAATAACAAGTGCAAGCGCAACTGCAACTAAAGCTACAACCATAGCATAGCATCCGCGCCTGTTGGAGAGTAAGTTTGCTGCTGTTCAGCCCCAATCCTCCATTCAGCACCGGTACCACGAACAGGTTGAAGCTGTTCCAGCCTGGTATGTGCCCAAGAAAACACTTTCTGTGGTGAGCGTGCCCTTGGAAGTCTCAGGCCACAGAGTGCTTGACCTCGGATGCTGGCCGGGATCATGGACACTCTACGCGGCGAGGCCGGCATCATAAACACACACACACACACACACACAAACTGGTTCTAGAAAGCTGACACCGGTATACCTGCTTGTTAAGGAAGATTGGTCCCACCGGGCGTGTTCTAGGCAGTGCTCACGTTTCATGTTGTGCTCCATGTCTTGTCGCTTTTGCATGATTTGGGACTCTGTGCACAGACTGTGAAGTCGGAATGTGGAAGGTATTGACTTAAAGGAGGTGGACTTCCCACTGCCACAGAACGCAAAGACCCGCGTGGAGGTGTTGAGCTGGGCGGTGGGTTGCTGTGCGTCGGAAGATGCAGGCCAAGACCAAGCGTTTGTGTGTCAATATGTTGTCAGGACGCATTCCGTTTCAAGGGCACCAAAGCCGGGGCCCCGTACAAAGCCGTTCCACAAATTTTGTTGTGTCTTAAATCCTTGCTAAACAAGCCCTACATCCTTAGATGTCTTGTAGGTTCCCGGCATCAATACAAATCAATTATGTCAAACATTGGGCGCGGTAGCCCCTGCAGATCTTGAGTTTCAACTGCGAGGTGCCTCTGCTGGACGTGATCATCAGCGACATGGCGCCCAAGACAACGGGCCCGTGCTTCAGATTGCAAATGACAGGTGCCACGCAGTTATCAGCGGCAGCAGCTGTCTGCTTGTAGCCAAGCGTGCAACATCTTATCTGCGCGACATCGTCTCGCAAGAGTACTGCTAGTGAGCCTAGTTGAAGGTTATAGCAGGCTGGAAGTTCTATGTCAAGGCATCGGAGTTCTGTGTTAGCCACCGACCAGCCATGGACAGCCAAGCGTTTGTGATTCCGCTTGCGGGAGATCAGAAAATCTCTTTGGCGACCACCACGCTGCCTGTCACCGAGTGCCGCGGGAGATCGGGCTGGCCGGCGGCTCCTGTTCTAGGCGAGTGCTCAGCATGTGCACTTTGAGGCTCTTGCCGCTTCCACGCTGTGTGACCAGGTTCGTTGACGGCAGCCTTGGCGTCGCAGCGGCTGTGGAATCGGCACTGGCGCCGGCACAGGCGAACAGCGAGGCTTGGCATTTGCATTCAGCTGTCCGTTGCATCAGCGGGCTTCTTTGTGCAAGTCATCCAATCCGACACCTTGGAGTTGGTGCAGGAGCACAGGGAGCGAAGCCTTGCCGGAGTTTATCGAGACCAAAGGAGTGCCAGCTGCATGTCGGAAGTCAGAAGTGCTTAGTAGATTCCCTGATGCATCGACGATTGGCAGTCATAATTTGCATTATTTTGCACTGGTAGCGAAGGTTGTCCTTTACGCGCCCCGGAGGGAAGTTGAAGAGCAGGCCCGTTCCGTTGCTTGAGAGTGTCGGCCAATGGACTCTGGCAGTACCTGCACAGGCTTTGGAGCAATTGATCAGCTTGGCTGCAACTTGTCCCGGAAACAGTTGGCTGATACCCTTGTAGTGCAGTGATGTCACGATGTTGTGGTGCCAAGCGACGCGCTTGCTTGGGCACCGTCTTGAAGGAGTCCCCTCTTCCAGTGGGACATGTGGCCGCGATGCCAGATGTTCACCTGGGAAAAGGCCGGGCTTTGAGGTGCGATCTGTCGCATGGACAGCAAGATGTGAAGCATGCTCTACAGCCTCAGCCGAGGTGTGGCAATTGGTGCAGTCTTCGCTTCAGAGAAATATGTCTGTCCTAATGCCGTCGGTGTCGACATTGGCTGTGGAATGTGTGCTGTTCCCGTCGACGGCCTGTACAAGCAGGATATGTCCGAAGAGAAGCTTCGCAAACTGCAAGCCTTGATCAAAGAGCGCATCCCAACATCCTTCGATTCGCACCCTGTGCAGCTTTCTTGGGCCAAAGGAACCTTGAAGGACATCAGTCGCGCCTTCGAGGCAATAATGCTGACATAGCTATAGCTACAGGCGAGTGACTAGTGATTGCGCAATTCAACTTTGCGCATGAATCGCAAGTGCTCGCAACAGGCGAGCACCACCCGACCGACTATCTCGCTGAGCGCATCGATAAAGAAGACAGGATTGCCAAGCAGCTGGGAACGTTGGGCGGCGGCAATCACTTCTTGGAGGTCGTGTACGCCGAGGGCGACGAGCAGGCTTGGGGGCTCAGCCCGACACTTGAAGGTCACAGACGCCGTGGGAACTCTCTCTTTTGTTTTGCGCGGGTCCTGATGTTATCGGAAACTGGCTGTCATATGAAACTGGAGCAGAGGAATCAAGTCTGGGCCAAGAACCAGAACCGCGTGGCAGCTGTAACAGAAAATCCCTTTAACACCTAAACTCGTGACTTCGCATAATGCCACGAAGTTCCTGTTCTCCTTTTGCCTGGGGTGTTTGAATTGAAGGCTTGGGGTTTCGGGGCGAAAGCTTCAAAGTTCTGGTTTCAGGTTTTGGAGCTCGGTTCAAGGTCCATGACTTCGGTCGGTCTTGGCTTGTTTCGGTTTCACTTCGAGGTCGTCGTCCACAGTTGTATTTAGTCTTTTCTGCATGGTCCAATGCTCGAGGACTTGGGCTGTCATAAACACATAGGCAGCGGCTTCGTCGAAACAACTCTTGCAAGTTTGGACCTGCCATGGTTTGTCGCAGGTGTGGTGTATGCTCCACAGTGGAAGCCGAAATGTTGGCAACACAACCGCCTCTTTCTACGACTCAATAGCAGGTGACAGGCCTGGCAGTGGCCAAAACTGGCTTCGCACTGTGAGACAGTGCCACAGCTGCGTTTTGTCTAGTCTGACCCTAAGGGGACGCCGTCTTAGAGGTCAGCATGGCTCGTTGAATTACCTGGAGATCGACAGTGCCGAAGGACAAAACTATCTCAAAGACATGCAATGGTGTTGCTTGGTCGCACAATTGGTCGGATACCGTTTCTTTATGCCCCGCAAACGCAGTGTTCAACAGTACCAACATCTGAAAGCTAGACTGCTGTGCCGTTCAAGAGACCTTTATTGCGGGTTTCTCCAAGGTCAGTCATACGCCAGAGAGAACCGGAACAGCATGATGAATCTGATGGTTTCATCGGTGGAGGAGGTTACTGGAAAACGAGCGGACATGTCAAGGGCTGTCAACGCCCACCACAACTTCTGCCAGTGGTTTCCTCAGTACCGTCTCTGTGAGTGGGCATGTAAGGAGAATGATTAATGGGCGACATCCATGAACGTACGAGGCGGATGCTTCATATCCTGTCCAATTCAAGGTGCGAGAAATGCCGCTTCTATGACCACAAAACTGGCGCCGTCAAGGACAATGTCGATGCGGAGGGATGTTCATGTGCGCGAGCGCTCGTGAATCGGGTGCCACCCAGGAGAAGAACCTCTGGGTCACGCGAAAAGGCGCCACCAGTGCTCGTGAGGGCCAGTATGGCATCATCCCAGGCAGCATGGGAGCTCCCGCCTCGGATGAGCGGAGCCGAAGTTCTGCAGTTCTCTTCTGTGAATCCTTTAAAGACTTCTTAGGTGGGCAGCTACATAGTCAAGGGCCGTGGAGCCAGAGGCTGGGCTGGACCCTTCTGATGCACATCGCTGCCGCGCGATGCGGAGGCTCTTGGCAAAGCTGCTCTCATGGCGCTGGCAGGCCAAGAGTCCGCAGGTCTAGGCGTGGCGGGGGGTGGCATTTCGGCATGTCGTGGGCCGAGGACCATGTCCAGGACGCGGGCGAAGAAGGAGATCCCACAGGACAGCCATCCCGGTGCTTCCAGCGTACGGAATCCTGAGAGCAAAGTTCAAAGTTCGGCCAGCCGCGCAGTGCAGAGGAAGCCTTTGAGGCCTCGATGAAAGGCATCATTTGCGACACCAATCCGGCTGTGAGAGACGAGGCTCCACAGGCCTACAAAGACTTGGGCAAGGTGGGGAACCGGACCACTCGCAAAAGTCTTTAGACAAGTCTTTCTGAGCAGGTTCTAAAGAACCAAGCCGATCTGGTGGAGGCCCTGGCCCCTGGGCACGCTTTTGTCTCTCGCGTCCCGCTCCAGCCCGTCAGGTGGAGCATCGGCTGCTTCCGCTGGTCAACGTCAAGGGATTCGAGGAGAAGGGCATCTTGCCTGATCTTCCTTTGCGGTCAAAGTCAGAGTGCCTGCGAAAAGGATGCACGGCATTGCAAAGGTAGCATGCGCTGTCTGGTTTAGTCCCGTGCTGTTTCGCCGACTTTGAGTTGTCGTATCTCGCTGACCCATGAGGCGGCTTCTCCAACGGTGGTCGCAAACGAGGTAAGAGAAAGCAGCGCAAAGCCTCACGGCGCACGTGAGCCATGCAGAAGTGTTTTCCTGTTGGGAATCGCACCATCGTGAGGCAGAGCCACAGGAAGCGATTTGAGGTAGGTCCGAGTGTTGCTACTCACCGTGCAATGGCAGTTTCGCAAACGACAGTGTAGTATGCATGCAATCGTGCTCGCCAACAACCAGTGAGATGCAAGGCTTGGAGATGCAGATTATTTCCACCATTGGCCAAAGGTTAGCCAATGCGCCCTCAGTGCACAGTACGGCTTGCACAAGAACAAGCCATGCACGTTTAAGAAATGGATGTGACTCAAGTTCTGCTTGAAAAGCGTTCCTTGTTCGCGCCTCCTTGTAAGATGACTTTCTTACATCTCGTCTCGGGGATGGCTTATGCTAGGCGGGTCAGAGTGATTGCGGTCCCGATCCGCTGAATGAGTCAGACCGTTACAAACTGATTCGACGGCCTGGCAATCCGAGCCGGGCCCGTCCGTGATCGGGCTCGAATCTAGCCAGCGCTCTTCGGGATCTGACACCTATCCGGGACACGCGAAAGGATTTGTCATGTCACTGTCGTGGTAGTACTCAGGTAGCCGCGATGCAGACCAGGGCAGATCTACTGAACTGGTGGACCGATCGTGCCTGTACCGCACATGCGAGGCCGTCGTCAGCACTTGCTCTTGCCGCAGGAAACTGTCCTGAGCATCGCCGACTTCAAGCTTAAGGAGGGGGGCTCCATGGTAGCAAAGCACTTCGAAGGGGCCGGGCACCTGGCGACTGGCCACTGCTCCGGAGAGATGTTCTGTGAGTTCTGTAAGGCCTCCACGATGGAGCTGAGACACAAGATGAGAGCTCGTTTCGAGAAGTGTGCCTCGGCTTGGAAGCAACGCATTCATCATGATGGTGCAGCGTCCTATTCACGGTTGTGGTTGTCAGGTGGGCTGCATGATTTGATGTGACTCGCACGCCTGCGCTGAAACTTGTAGCTCTCTTGGAGGTCGGATCATCAAGACACGGGCGTCGCGAACCCAATCGTGCGAGCTTTGCCGGCTCGCTTGAGAAATGAAAGGCCTGCTCCTGCCGGGCCCTGCAGCCTCTTTTGCCTGCACAGGCTGTACCTGTGTTGCATCGGTAAGAAGCCGATCAACATGGAGGCCTGGCATTCTGATGGAAGGCTAAGGCCGCCACCCTGAAAAGTTTTGGGCAAGGCTCCGTCCTCCTGGCATATGCCACCTCGCAGAAGGCATCTGCTTCTTCCATCTCTTTCGTCTACATAGCGACTCGCAGCATGGTGCTCCAGCCCCTTGTGCCAGGACTGTCAGGAACCCTGCGCCCCGGTCGTTCAATGGCTGGTAGATGGCTCTCTGCGCGAAAAACTCTAGAGTCGAAAGTTGCAGGGTGCGACACAGAATTTTACAGCACTGGGCCAAGAACCTGCAGATAGATGTGTGGTTAAGCACATGGCTCGAAGTCCGACGGAAGAGTTGGATGTGCCATGAATCGGTTGGTTTAGTGTCGTCGATGCACTTTTGCTAACTTGTGTTCGCTTCTGTTTGGCTGAACTGTGAGCAGACACGGAGCAGATGATGTTCCTTTTCGGCAGAGGTTAGTTTCTTGTTGCAGAACAGAGCCCGTGCACATTCTGGGAATGCCATGGTCTCGGGGTGATCTCCTGTGGAGACGCTGCCTGGTCAACGGTGCGAGATCTCCCACACTATGCAGCTCTTCCAGCAGCTGGGGGAGGCCAGCTGCCAGCTCACCTCTGGTAATCGCGAAAGGCACCTGTCGGATCACATCGCCCTGAATGAATGTGCGGATAGTCTGGGAGATCAGCGGCACAGTCGTACTGTACATGCCAGAGACCCTGCCAGGGACTCTTTGCCAACACAAACAAGATGCATGACCCCGATCCCTGCATCATACAGTGGCTTACCGTCCCCAGAAGACGGCGACTGAAAGGGCTCTGAGAGGTCAAGACAGGCTGATCCTTTTCCGTCAGGCCCTGGAGCGACTCTCGAGTGGCCAGTGTGCGTGGAACGATCTCACCAAGGCCGAGATCAGGACCATGGGCCCAGAGGTGTAAGCCTTGCAGGCCTTTCTAGGCAGTTGCTTGCCCTGTTCGATTCGGCAGGAACCTGGCAGAGTTCAATGAAGAGCCGAAGTCTGCCATCGAGGGCCTCGAAGGCTTAGCCCTTGAGTACACATGGCAGGAACTGCACCAGGCGCGAGGATGCAAGCAGCGGTTCAGCGGCCGCGAGCGCGAGCAAGAGACACTTCGTGAGCTGAGAGAGCGGAGGCGACTGACGGCTTTTCGACGGCTCGCCAGTTGGGTTCAGGTGCCAGTGGTGCGCCCTTGTGAGGGGGAAAGTCATCAGTCCTCTCAGGCGTGTCGACGAGTCAGCGGTTGCAGTCGAACGTCTGCATCAGGTACAGTCTACCATGCTACACTGTGCGAGGGCACAGAAGCGGCTGTGAAGGTTGGAAGTTAAGGACATGAGCTTGTTGTCGAGAATTTGCATGCATCGTATCTTCCAGCAATTCTGGGTGTCGGAGGTGCTGGATGCACCATTGCGAGGGGGGTTTGAAGACGAAGTTCGTCTCCTGTCCAGATGCAGGCATCCAAATGCCGCAGCCTGAGCACATACCAGCTACACATCCGCTTCACTCAACGAGCCAGACACTCTGGCCTCTCTGAGAGGTAGTGATGCTCCTGGGATTTGCTGAAGAAAGTCTTTGCAGCGTTTTTCGACATCGTCGCTGTGCTTTGGTTTATGAGCTTCTGCATGGTGGTGATCTTTATCGAAGGCGGGAAAAGGGAATGCTAACACTGCTGGGACATGGTACCAGTAGTAGGTCTGTCATATGTGGGTGTTGGCATGAGCGAGGTACGATAGCTTCCAACACCGTGTGTCCTGCAGGCTGCAGGCATCCAAAGCTTACTTATGGCATGAACGACTGCGGACGGCCACAGAAGCCTCACCCTTAGCCCACAAGGTCCCGGCAGTTTGCCTGGCTCTCTGTGCAAGGTTTGCCGTGGCTTGGCCCATCTGCACAAGCACCGGCCCAAAATCTTCCACCGTGCGCCCGCGATAGTCCTGCATGTGCATGTCCCCTCCAGATGCACAGGTTGTATTGTCATGCACGGCAGGTGACATCAAGAGCCAAAACATCCTCTTCAGCAGTGATGGCACGGCAAAGATAGCGGACTTCGGCTGCTTGACATAAACAGCCTGAGCAATGCAACCACACTCCAAAACGGAGCAACAAGCCAACACAGTGTGAGGGGAGTTGACTGCAGGATTGGCATGTATGGCCGCAGACAACGATGTTCACGAGATGGCGACATCGTCCTTGACTTGGAGGGGTTGCATGTCGAACCTGCGATGGGCGTCGCGATTTTAGCGGGTTTTCTACCGTCTTGGCTCCAGGTCAGAAGTGTCAGTGCTTTTTTCTTGTCTGGGTGACGGGATAACACGTTGAACTGCGACTGTGGCAATCCGGGCTTCGCCTGTTCGTCCATTTGGTTGGAAAGTGATCGAAGTTACCCTGGCCAGCGCTGACCAGGATCTCGAAATTTGCAGTGTTCCGAAGTCACTCATTGCTCGAAATTGTCCGAGGCAAGTTGCTGGCACGGTGGGTTATTCTGACCCGTTGTACACAAGGCACGACGGAGCCCAGATTGCAGGGTCATGCAGGGTCTTTGGTTTTTGTGGGCAGCAGGACGGGCGTGATGTCAGAGTCTAGCGAGTGCTACTCCTTCGGGCAGGCACGGTTTCGGCTTTTGCGTTGCTTGTGCTCTGCTTCGAGCGCGGATCCCGTCTTCTCATTCGTCAGGTCCTGCGTGTCGCTTCTGTTTTGAAGGGCAGGGGCATTTCTCACTACGCATCACACCTAGCGAAAGCCTGCCCTCGATCTTGGATGTTTCTGGCAAATCCGCGATTCCCAGGAATACCAGCATCTGGTTGTTGCTCTGCTGTAGCCTTTCCGGCGGGCCCTTCTCAAAGAATGGATAACTGGCAGAAGCGGCCTGAAGGGGGCACGGTTTCGCCGAAGCGTGCCATGCACAGATTTAACACAAAGACCAGGTGTTAGTGCTATTGTCGCACAAACGGTCCTCATGTGAAGCCCAGAGCGCAGGATGTAAAGAGAGAGAGAGAGAGAGAGAGAGAGAGGAACGATGAGGGCTGGGGGTTTGTAAAGTTCAGGGTCTTAAGGGGGGATTTCTCCGGTGCTGACCCAAGCCTCATTGTGTAGCGGGCCGACCTGGACGAAGACTCGGTGCGCGCTCGCGCGCAGGCGGGCATGCGTGCTCTCCTTGTCCGCATGCAAGCAAGAGAGAGAGAGAGAGAGAGAGAGAGAGAGAGAGAGAGAGAGAGAGAGAGAGAGAGAGAGAGGGACGAGGTGCCAAGCCGGGGGTCCCGAGCAAAGCAAAGCAAAGAGAGCAAGAGAGAGAGAGAGAGAGAGAGATAGGGAGAGAGGGAGGGAGAGGTGTAGCGCTGGCGCGCAGGGTTGGAGGGGTTACCCCCTCCAGTCCAAACGTCGTGCAAGCAGGCGCGTCGTGAGGACTGCACGGCCAATGCCCACAGCAAAGCAAAGAACACAAATCGTGTTTGGACGTGCTGCGGGAACACAACAACAAACAGATGAATTGTTTTGTTACTGAGCTGGGAGCAGCGACGGCTGCAGCAGGGACACCGCGGGTGAGGCCTGGAGGCTCTTGGTGTTCGGGGTGGAGCTTCCAGCTCAGGCGTGCATCCGCAATCTGTGCCGGTAGAGCTACGTTCATGAAAACCCAGATGCCGCCCATTCGTAAACACAATGGGAGGGCGGGCCGAAGGACGGAGGGTCGCTGGACAACCCCGAGGCCTAGTGAACGAGAGACACGTTTTGTGTGTGTGTGTGTGTGTGTGTGTGTGCGCGTGTGTGTCTGTGTTCAGTGTGTAGGGTCGGGGATCACAGCTCAGAAGGTTAAAGCGGACCTTGCCAGTTCCGAATGCATGGGGGCCCCAACGCCACCCACTCTATAACACAGGATGGCCCGGGCCCAACGCCCAACAGTTGGGTTGCTGGACGACCCCCAAGCCCAACAGACAGAAAGAAAGAGAGAAAATGACGATTTTCCGACCCCAGCCCTGTCGAGACGACGGTACAAACGCAGGTGCGTTCTGGGGCTTGTCGCTTGAATGTGAAGCGAGGTGCACCGTCGTCGAAAACAGGTAAACAGCATGTGGAATCGGAATGCCCGATAAGCCGAGCCGAAACACAAGCGCAGCCGAAGGTTCTCATTGAAATCCTGGTTGGCCGCCCACCTGCCGTTTTGGCACAAGACGGCCACAGCTGTGCTTGTTCCCCAGTTTAGAATCGATCAGAGCCCAACGCAGTTCCGCTGGTTGCTCAGGTTTTTCTGAGCGATGAGCTGCGGCCTAGGGAGGAGCCATCTGCACCATCCTGCATTAGCACTGAAATCCCAGGAGGGAGCTCCGGATGTTGTAGGACCGTGCCAAAAGCCGTGTACTAAGTCGTCTCGACAAGCGTCGGCGGCTTGGGCTCTCTTAGCTTTCCCGGGTGCATGCAAGATAGCTGCTGGGCTGCTACTCTACGGCTTTGAGGTGCGCAATGGCCTCTCTCCACAGCAGCCGGCCTCTCTACGCTGGCTCTGTTCACCGCTCGGATCTATTGCTGCAAGATCAAGGAGATCTTGGGCTCGTTATTTCTGAGTCAACCGAGGCTTTGCATTCATGAGGATGCTGACCGCCGTCCAACATTCCTCGAGGCACGAGCTTTCGAATGAGGCTGTCATTGGATCCGGCCGGTTTCAGTCCCTCCTCGGCAAGCTTTGGCAGGCCACAGATATGCTCAGAGACCTTACTGCTGCGGCATTTGCGCAAGAAGCAGATCAGGAGAGTTGCAACCTATGAAGGCATGGCAATGGATGTTCTGTTTCCGCAGGACAGCGTTGGTCGAGATCCGACCGAGCAGCCCGAAATATGTCATCATGCTGTCCCGTTGGTTAGAGCTCATGGCATCCTCGAGCCGGGCAGGGAAGATTCAACAGCAGCTTGCCTGGGCTCACCGGAAAATGCTTTGAGGCAGCCCGAGCTTCCCCAGCTTGAGTCTGCGGAGGTCTTGGGCCATTTCCTCCAGCATGCCCAGCATGCCCAGCAACTTTCACCCGCGCCGGCCCAGATCCTGTCCCCGTCTCCCAACTATGCACATGCAAAGCAGGCTAGCTTGCACCATGCGCAGTTGCAAGTCCAGCACAGACAATCCCCTGTGCCTGTGCAACACCAGCAAACACAAGCTTTGTCACCAGGTGCCGTCATGCAACTGTCCCCGACTGCTGTGCAGGTCTGGCAGCCCCTCTCCCCAGGTCATGGACCAAATGGACCCCCTCTTCAGCTCATGCAGGTAGCGGCGTGCCCTCGCCCCATAAATCGGCCGTGCGGGCCCCCGGGTCCCATGTCCCCCCGAGACCTGCGGATATCGCATGCAAAGTCCATGCACGAGATCCAGGCGTGCAGGACCGCCGGCTTGGATGCGCCTAACTAACGGCCTGTCCAGGCAGACTCCAACGGAATCAACATCTGTCTTCGAGCCAGCTCTCTTGCCTTGACCTGAGTATTTTTCAGCCGTGCACGAGAGATGTCCCATCAGCCGCTTTCTGCAGAGGCGGCTCCTGCTCTGGTCGGAGATCGACAGCCTCCAGGTTCTTGTCGCATTTCTGGAAGGGCGTGTTTTGGTTTTGATACGGATGACCATGTCTGCCGCAATTTTCGCTGCTGCCTGCGTTGGTGACACTGCCGCTCTGCAGGTGCTGAAGAAGCTTCTGAACTGCGGAGCGAATCTGTCTGACAGCCAATTCGTCGGCTGAAAGCGTAAGGCTTGTAAAGGAACTACCATAGGTTCGGAGCAGTCTAGCAAGCAGTCACGGACTAACATGGGCCGTAACGGCCGCGGACAAAAACTGCAACTCCGTCGTGCTGCAGTGGCAACTCACAGCAATAAAAGATAGGGGCACAGTTGTTTGATTTGTTCTTGAGCCTGTGCCGTGCTAAATCTCGGTAGTGCAAGCCAGACGCTCAGCGGACCTCTGCTCAGAAAAGCGGCACAGCTGCACTTTGTGACCAAGCTTCAGTGTTCATGGCATGACGGTCACAGCGAAGGATCCTGGCATGGCCGTAGCCAGAGCTTTGTGTTCTTGCAGCCAGCCTCGGGAAAGCAAGCTGTGGCAGTGGCGGCAGCAGATCCAGGTACTGCAAGCGCGAACTCTGAATGCAGCCATCGCATAGTCATCATAGTAATGATCAAGCAAGGCGAATAGACCGCACATGGCTCGGCCGCATGCCGCCGCGAAACGCAAAGCGGGCTGAAGCTTGGCGGCATTTGGTTTTGTCATCACTGCTACAATGTCTTGAGTATTAAATCAGCTATGGCCATGGGATTACAGTAAACCTAAGTGCTTTTGCACAATGGGGCGCTTCGATGCTTTCCAGTTGCAAGTTGGTGAAGTTGTGTGTGAGAGTGTAATCCGGAAGGCACCGAGGAAGCACGAACGCCGTCCCTGAATGTTATTGCTGAGCAGGCAGCGGCTGGGGCTGGCGATGCCGGGCAGAGCATCGGCCTTCGCACAATTTCGCAGAGTTTTTTCGAGCGAGATGCCCACGGGTCGGCAGCTTTCGTGGCCGCTGCAGGTTCTACCAAGAAAAGGCGTCGCCCCTGTCGTGTGGTGAGGCAAGGCCGGAGTCTTCACCTTCTCCTTGGAAGAGAGTCAGGCCGGCAGATGCTAAAGAAAGCACGGCGGTTCGCGCCAGAGATGCGAGTGCTTTGATTGTGCCTGCAGCAGCTGTGCGCAGCATGCCGCGGAATTGCACTAAGGCCAGCGATGTGCAAAAATCGGGCCAAGTAGCAAATGCTGCTGACGCACGAGCAGAAGGACTGCAGAGTGTATTCGCAGAACGCAGACTGCTTCTCGATGCGTGGCCACTCTGCTCCCGACATTGCCAGGGGATGCAGAGCTGCCCAGAAAGCAGACCTCCAAGAACTCGGCCAATCGGCGAACTCGATGGGCCCCCGAGGTGCCGTCTTGGCACGGCGATATATGTAAGACATTGTAAGACCGTAATACCTCTCAGTTGCAAAACAACCGCAGTACCCTGCCTCCAAAGAGAAGGATTCACTTCGGGATGCCGTCATCGGCTACATTGGTGACGATGAAGAAGATCCCCCTCAGGCAAGATTCGAAGTTGCAAGCTGTACAGGAGTGTCTGCACGGCTGCATCCATGCAGCAATCATCCAGAACTTTATGACGCGAAGCAGCTGGTTTACAGGCTGGACAGGCAGTGCCGCGTCAGAGCCGTGAGATTCAGCAGCTGATTAGCGATGGCGTAGACGTTCCAGTCGCCAAGGACCGCATCTGATTGCATATTCTCCAGCTTTCGCGATGCACCTGTGACATTCCAGCATTCCTTCGTGCCATGAAGGACCAGCGGTCCAAGTATGTTTGGGTCGCTTTGGCCAGAGGGCGAGAGGCTGGCAGCAAAGGCTGGGCATTTGGACCAAAGGTCATCTGTCTTTGTGCGAGATGTGGAGGAATTCCACCAGAATTGTGCGTCAGCACGGTGCCTTGCGCTGATTTGCAGGTGATCTGACGAAGGAGGCCGAGCCGGCTCAACGGACGAAGAAGTACACCTGGAAACCTGGCTTCAGTTTTTTCTTCTTTCATCCCCATGTCCACGGCCTCGCCCTTGCAAGGAATGCTGAAGAAATAGTGCCGGTGGACACGAAACTTGCTAGAGACATCGACCTTCGGTGTGATCTCTGCGGGTTGGACTGCACAGAGGCGCAACGGGCACAGTCCAGTCGATGCGGCACGCATAGATAGCTGCCCAAAAGCTCTACAGCAGCTTCCAGCCTGAACTTCGATTAAGAGCTGCACGGTATGCTTCGTTCTTTTTTGCGGCGTTACTGATGCCGTTCATGAAATGTCTGATAGTTATTGCCGCCCATTCAGGAACGTAGGAGCCGACCATTGAGTCTTAGGGACAGCTCTCACTTCTCGCTGTTTTTCTCAGGTCCAAGCTAGAGAGAATTGTCAGAATAGTCATTGCGGATTTGGGAATTGTTTGAGAAGAGTTTCAGATCAGGAGTCGATTTGACGGTTGTGTCAGCGAGATTTGACATGTTTGCAAGCTGCGAGGTGCTCTATGAATTCCGCTGCTACCCGCGCATGCGAGCCAAAGAGCCTCGCCCAGCTGGGGGCAGGCGGCTTCATCCCTTCGTCAGTTGGCCGCTGAGCCTTTCATGATCTTTGTGCTTGTGATGGTCCCGGTCCTGTTAATCCAATCAACACGTGAAATGCTGAATAATATTGCATAGTGGGATCACTTTGAGATCACAGATGGAGTCCAGGTACTCAGGAGTCAATCAAACGCACAGTGGGAAAGCAATCTAAGCTGGTTTGAAAACTTGTTTGCATTATCTTTTTCTTACATTGGGTTCCGTCTCTGATGTCTCTCCAGGCCCAGTAGGAGTGAAATCCAGAGATTTACAAAAAGCGGCCCAAACATTTTGGTAAAATGACGTGAGCTAATCGTGTAAGCCTTGTTAATGTTGTTCTTTTTTATCATGTGGTTTTCAGTTTATTCACATTTGTTTTTGACGTGTGTTCCATAGTGTTTTTTTGATTTGTCTGTGTTGTTTTATTTCCTGGATAGGCCATAGGCTCTGGTTTAGATTTTCAGTTTTTCTTTTTCACTTTTCGTGTGTTTGGTTTTCATAGAGTTGTCGGTCTTGTGGCCATCTGGACCTCATGCTGTTCTGAACTTGTGGTCTACAGAATTCCGCCCAGCGCCCTCCCCCCCAATGCACACGCCTTCCAAACGTACCCAGCTATCCACGGCTCAAGCTTCAATCGGATCGTCGTGCCAATACCAGGAGCTCACCCTGCGAGCAGCCATATAGGGCCAAGATGGGCCAAGCACAGCTTCGCTTCACCCCGCGCATCCCCACACGGTTTTTTGGGGCCTTTCTATCACGGATGTTACGCAACGCCCACAACCCACCACATTGGAGATAGGCTTGCGGTTGTCTAGAGTCCCGAATGATGTGAATTTAGCTTGCCCAGGTCTCATCTTTCCGTACAGCCGTCAGGCCGCTTGTAATCCGTAGGTTAGAAGCACGCTCCGTTCATCCATTGCTTGATTCTACTTGGTTGCCGTCTTTTAAGGCTTCAGGGTTGGGGTTTTCAGGGTCTTTGGGGTTCGTGGGGTTTCAAGGGTTTTAAGCCTTTAGGGTTTAAGGTTTGAGCTTATTTTGTGTGTGGGGCTAAGTTGATGAGTATTTTTCGCACTGATGTTTTGAACCGGTTTTCCGAACTTTTCACGTACATACGCATATGTTATAAGTTATATGTAATTTAGTAACATTATGGAAAATACATGAAGGAACTATGGCGAAGGAGCTGGCCAGTGCGATGTTATCAACATGCACTGGGGAGCATGGCTTATAAGAGCCTCTACAGAGGGCCCTTGCCGCTGGAAAAAATTGAAAGGGCCGTTGCTGTTGGATTTCTTCGAATGTCACGTGTTTAAGGTACGAGGACATGTGTAATGGATGATGCCGTGTCCCACTGCTCAGGTTACATCTCCAAGGAATGTGGAAAAGGACTCCTAGGCCGCCACTAGTTGTTCGCACTCGCCACCTTGACGCAGACCTTCCTGCATGTAAAGTCTGGATACACTTTTTGCGTGATGGGCTTGAGTTGCAGAAGCATGCGCTGTAACTGGTCATGTAACTGGTCAATCGTGGCTTCGATAGCTGTGCTATATGTGCAGCATATGTGCTCCCGATGATAAGAGTGTTTTAATCGAGCAGAAAGTGAAGCAATCGAGCCATGGCCGTGAGTCTTTGGCTGCTTCGGCTCGTTTGGCTGGTGCATGGACATGCCCTGCCTGCTTGGAACCAGGCCAGAACGATGATTGCTAGGCCTCTTCAGCTCATCCAGTCATCGCGATGTTATAGGCTGTCGCTGTCGGGACCTCACTGCATGCATGCACCCGTGCACAGGCATTGCGCAAAGCGAGAGCACATGTCAGCGGATGGCACTCAGTCAGAACCCATGCGCGAACAGACGCAGGCAGACACATGACGCACACACACACACACACACACACACACACACACACACACACACACACACACACACACACACACACACACACACACACACACACACACACACACACACACACACACACACACACACACACACACACACACACACACACACACACACCACACACACACACACACACACACACACACACACACACACACACACACACACACACACACACACACACACACACACACACACACACACACACACACACACACACACACACACACACACACACACACACAGACACACACATATATACCCACATTCACATGCTGCACACGGATGCTTGCAGACATTCGCAACAGCAGCCGGACTGGAAGAAAACAGTAAGTAAAGGTGCAGTATATGAATGCAGACGCACTGACACACGTATGAGAGCCCGGAATCGTAACCAAATCTTCATGAACGGCGACGAGACCGCGATCATCAGGCATGGGCGGGCCAAGATGCAACGACCGTTTCACGTCTGACAAACTATCCTACATACTCGGACACTCTGGCGCGATGAGGCACAATGGGTCGTTATCGTGTGATCATGTGCGAGCGATTTCGCAAGCGTGGTCAGGTCCGGCTACATTCGTATCATCTCGCGGGCACTGCGGCAGACGTTATACGAACATTGCTTCATGTCTGTTGAGCGTTTGTAATTGCAGAAGTCCATTCATGATCATTTGCCACCTTATGTTGCAGGGCTCAAAGTCCACGAAAACGCACATTCACTAGACAACTAGCTGAAATCGTGTTAAGCGAGCACACTCTGAGCCACAGGCGATCGAGATGTTTCGAGTCACTCGCGCAACCGGGCAGATTGAATTCATTGACAACGGCCTCTATGATGGCCCTTCTTCCAAGTTCCCTCTGCAGGTTGTTGCTTTATTCGGCACAACATCTGGTGGCAAATCCACTACCTGCAGATTCTTGTCCTGTTCTATGGGAGTTCCCACGAACTTTCCGAGCTCAACCATTGGCCCGCAGCACGAGCCCACGCGTGGTCTTTGGGGATCCCCTGTGGTGGACGCTGATGGAAGGCATTACATAATACTGGACATTGAGGGCTTCGACAACAGCGAGCAAGACCAGAAGGTTGCGGAGGCCGGTTGACGAATTTAGCACCATCCCACAGCCCCGGTCTCCGAAAGCCATATTAGCACTTCAAACGCCTGTGCAGGCAGTCTTGAAGCTTCTCGCTCTTCTTTCCGAAGTTACCTCTGTGTTCGTCCAGGTCAGGCGCACCCCAACCATTCAGGCTTCCGACCTCGAGTACATTGCCTCGTTTGTCTCGCAAGTGCGGAGCACATTGCTCAAGCGGCCTGTTGCCACGAGGGGAGATGCAGGGCCGAACGACAACTTCCCGGCACTCCTAGTTGCCCATGTCATGCCCGTCCATTTGAGTCATGACGAGCAGGAGGCCAAAGCGGTCGAGATAACGAAGCAGGCGTTGGCTGCACAGCCCGAAGTCATCAAGACAGTCAGTGAGAACTATATAGAGCTTGTCCACAAAGAGGGACTTGGGCTCCACTTCGACTATCTGAGCATCTACGAGCTGCCCATGTACGAGAAGCTCCAGCGTCATATGGATAATGCACAGACACCCGATGAACTGATTGAGAAAGTCCAGAATCTTGTTGATTTCAACAAGGAAGAAAGCTCCCCGAAGTACAAAGCCGGCCAGACTTTTTTGGATGACATTGATCTTCTGCGAAACAAGATCTGGAACGTCAGCCGAGCTCGAATCGATGGTCGTGGACGCGCAATAACACCCCAAACATTTCGGCAGTTGTTGAAGTGGGGTGTTGAGGAGATGAACAAGATTGGCCCCTTGAGCAATGTGTATCTATGGGAGAAGATCGCGATTGATGCTTGCAAGAAGCAGCTGCAAGACAAGATAGATGATCTGGAGGCAAGGCTGAAGGCCGTTGTGGAAAGGAAATCCGGAGGTCTAGTGGAAGCGATGGCAGATGCGACGCACGAGCTGGATGACTTCTTCGAGGGGCTGAACCTCAGGCCGAGCGGCAAAGCACGTGAGGCTTGCGAAAGAATGAAGGCCAGCACCTGGGCGCTGGATCCTTGGACAGCAGCAGTTCTTACGGCTTCCGTATGCTTCTGTTCATCGGGGTCGATTCAAACAGGCAAGAAGCTGAGCTCCTTCCGAGGCCCCTGAATGGCTCTGTATGTAACATGCGGGCATCAAGATCAAGCCATCCCAGACTCCTCGAGACACGAGTCCTCTCGTCCTCGCTCCGGTCTGGTTTTGTCAGATCCGGTTCTGCTAAACTGAGCCCTCGGCAAAAACAGAGGCAGCGGGCTAGATTGAAAGCTCCGAGTCGATCGGGCTGTGTCCAACAGCCAAACGAGATCGGAGCGCCTTCTCAGTCGGGTCAGTTTGCAAGAGTGCAGAGATGAGCGAGGTAGTTGTCCCCTTCAAAGACCAAGTGCTCCTGGAGGCACCGCGATCAGACTGCATAGCAGCTACTGGCATTGGAGTTTGGCTCTGCTGAATCATGCAATTGACCGTACTTGGAGCTCGTTATCGGTCCCAGTGTCGTTTGGCGAGTATGTTGCTCGAGAGTTGACGTAAGCTGAAAGACGACGGAATATGACGGAATTAGGGTTTGGGGCTTGGGGCCAGTCGTACAGTACAACTTATCTTCCGAGCGCTTTGTCGTAGGGCACATACACAAGAACCAGTGTCAGACCTCCTCAACGCAGTTTAGGTCTATCACGCATAAGCTTTGCGATTGAAGGACTTCAGAATAATGGAGTCAAAGCTTAAAACCCAGGATCTAGGCCAAGGAATGCTCGGCTACATGAATAGTTGAATACAGTCGTGGTTTCGGTTGGGATGGAAAAGGCCGCAGCAGCCTTGCACTGTTGCGTGGGAAGTTGTGAGGCAGGGTGCACACCGACGTGTCAGGTGGACCAGAGATTTCACGAAGCCGAGCAGCAGGCTTGTCTCCGTCATGTCATGGCAATGATTGTGATTCCGCTGAGCTGGTTGAGAGGGGCGCGCTACTGTGCTACATACCTCCAACCCAGAACTTGCTGGCTAACATGGCCTTTGGACTCGGACTGCACGTCTTCTGCCTGGCTCTCCGGATGAGGCAGAGGATGCAAGGCGGCAGGCCGGGGATGTTCACAACACTTGTAGATTATGCATCTCTCTTCGCATGCCCAGTTCGGCTGCAATGTGGCCATTCCCTTTCCATATCCGGCAGATGCAGCAAGACACCAGGCAGATGCCGCAAGACAGCGAGCAGATGCGGCAAAACAGCGGGCCGATGCGGCACAGCACGAGGCCTCCGGATGGCTTCACCCCTTCGCGGATAATCAGTTCCAATGTAGTGTTTGACCCAGGCAGATGAAGCAAGACGAAAGGCGCGGGACACATTTTTAGTGTCCTTCCAGTGCTCAGATTTCCGGGCTGAATTGCGATGAGCGCTTGAAAGCAGGACATCGTTTTCGTAGTTCGCCTGCGTACCGTGAACTGTCCTTTTCGCCAGGCGCAGGAAGCAGAAAGGCGCACCTTCGACGAAAGACAAGCTAGGCGGGCCTGCTGCAGAGCGCCCTGGGAGCGCAGCATCAGCTGATGATGAGTTGCTCTCACCATCTCTCACCCATGCAGGTGGAAAGACTACCTTCAGCACAACCTTCCTTGGGTCGCCTTGATACTGCTCTCCGCAGCCATCATCATTCATCGGCAGCTCGGTTCGGCAGATCGGGGAAACGCGAGACCGACCAACGTCGTGAACCACATTTCTTCCTTCTGCATACTGCTGCCAGGTTCAGCGCCGCAGTCGCAGACTGCTGCTCATGCTTCAGAAGTTCGGGTCCCTCTCGCACCGCTGCACCTGCGCCGGAATTGGAGATGTCCAGGACCCAGGGGTCCAAATACAGTAGCAAGTTTTTGAAGTTGCAGAGAAGACATACCATGCGCTCCAAGGGGCTTTGTGCGTTGAAGTCAGCCTGCACTCGCAGCTCTGCCTCGGAGGATGAGGCAGCTCGAGTTTGACCTGGTGGAAGCTCGGGCACAGCTGCACATGGCCAGAGATTGGCCGACACCGCCAGGCATTGGTGCATAAAGCATCACAGAAATAACACATGAGTTATATGTGGAAGAACTGAGTCCTTGCTCCCAGGACTGTAGCTTGAGATGCAGTCTCGTCTGGCAGGTCCCACACGTCACTGATTGCCTGAGCCCTACCTTTTGTTTCGCATCTCCTACAGGCAGGCTTGGTATAAAGCGCAGCATAGACTTTGATTCGCGCATACTCAGGCTTCGTGGTTTGGCTTGCCTCGCCATCAAAGTCATAGACCCAACATTAGCTGATAGAATGAACGGAGCTATAAATCTATGTAAGTCGAGCACGAATGCTGTGTGGCAGCAGAAGCCTAGCAATCCTCACAATTCTTCTGTTTGATGCACAGTCCTGGGCTGCGTGAATGCCCTTGAACATCTTCCTTGCTGTGTTCGGGGCGACTCGCGCTTGCATAGACGGGCGGTATGTCAGCAGGCAATCGGTCAATCAGACTAGAACTCCGTGCAGAAGCAGGTTTCGAAGTGCTGCTGTGGCAACGTAGCATGACAAGCAGGAAGAGCAAGAACTTCTGAAGCCAGTCCTTAACGTGATTGCGAACCTGGCCACCGACTCAGGTCAACGAGGACTCCGCGAAGAAGCTGAGAAGGGACTCCAAAGTTGAGCCCTTCAAGTTATGGAGGGCCCGGATCAAGCTACGGACGCAGCTCAAGGCTGTCCCAAGGTCCTTGAAGTACCCGGGCCCACCTTTCTGTTACGAGTAACGCACTCCTGTTCGCAATATCTTGCGGGGGGGAGCGTGATGCAGCGAGCGCACGCTCCGTACCCAAACTGCATGTTGACGATCCATGCAGAAAGGAAGACTTCCCCAGCCCAAAGTGTAGTCTGTTTGCACTGGCTTGGTGGACATGGCAAGGCCTTCAGACGGAGGCCTCCAAACTGCGAGAGAGCCTTCATCTCAGCTTATGCTTGTGACGGCCTTGATCGGTTGGCCCGCCGAGTCAGCGGCCCTTCGTCTGAGGCATCTACCGCCTAGTCAGCGACGACAACAATGCGACTGTGGAGACGCTTCAGGTCCCTGGCCGAGGTGCTTGTGCTTGTGACCCGTCAGCTCCAAGATCACCAGGAGCTGTGGCGCCATGCCACGAAAAGTCAGAAGCTGGTTCGGCCCTCGGCCCTCAATCCGTCGAGGGTGTCAGTCGGACCTGCGCAGACGCAAGAAGGACAATGAACTGTCAATTGCCGATGCCGTAAAGAATACTTTTCGACTCGCCGCAAAGCGTTCTGCTTGACAGTGACGTGTCACACAAACGTGGAACAGAAGAGAGTGTCTTCCTCGAACACTTGGTAGATAAGCAGATGCCATAGACCGTTTGCAAGCAGCCTGACACAGTTTACCACAAACGAGTCTAAGTCATCCAGCATGTCAAGCTCGCCTGAGCACATGAGTATCCAGCCGAGAAAGCGGCCTAGGACACCGCAGCAGCGGCATCAATTGGTGGGTTCAAACGATCGGCAGGATGTCTTGGATGTGACATGCTAGGACCTCCGAGCTGGATTGTTCCTGTTCATCTGAACTCCTGTCGAGGTGCAAGCCCTGCACAGGAATGTGCTGTAGCAATGTGCTTGTCGTCTGCTCCTGCCTGCAGGCAGCCGGATGCTGCAGTCTCTCCTGTTTGGACGGCTGAAGATCTGGCGGAAGCAGACTTCGATTGGACCATAATCGACGGCAAAGTGCTTGCCCTTTGGGCTGCACTCGGCATCACGTGAACGTGATTCACTGCTTGCAAAGTTTGAGGCCATTGACGGATTCATCCCAGCTCATCCTGGGGGACGTCTTATTTGGTCGGCTGTGGGTCAGGAAGCTACTGACCTCTTCCGAGCTCATCATGCATCGAAAGCCGCAGAAGTCGCGCTCGAGAAGTATTTTGTCGGACATTTCTCTACACAGAGACCCCGGAAACGCCTTAAGGCCAGGATCAGGGTGTCAACCTTTGTGCATTCTGTCAGACTGTTCTCCATCTTTTCATTGACAGGAAGGAGATGTTGGGTTTCGGGCCGAGCTCAACAAAAGGGTATCACATCTCCTGAAGAAGCCAACGATGCCTGTGGCAGAGGCATGAAAAGCAAAAGTAAATAAGCTACCGCCGATCAGGGTCGATCGACTCTTCCTGTGCAGGCGACAGCTGTTTCCATGCTGCTGCTTTTTGGCTTCTGGGCGTTCCTTACATATGTGCAGGGCTCCTCGGCGAAGCTTATCGTGATGCGCCGTCATGATCGCGTAGCCTTGGCCACAGCACGATGTAAGCTTCCTGAAGCCGAGGGTGGTTTTGGCTGAACGTACTGAGCAGTTGGTTTTGGTGGAGGCATTTAGATGCCGCTTTGCATAGCGCCGCAGCCTGAGCTCCAGGTTCTCTTTAGCTTGCCGCGGAGTTCAATTCCTGGGGCAGCCAAGGCAGTCCACGGAGACTTCAGGTATTCTCCGTGGCTGCATCATCAGCTGCTTCGTGTCTATGCAGTGCTCTGTCACCACATGTTGGACCACTATCAAGGACTGGCATGTTACACACTGATTTTTCGCATGCGCATGTACTGTTGCTCTCACGGAGGACATCCACCCGCGATGTCGCAACATATGGAACACCACTTGCACACCAACAATTTCCGGCAAGATCCTGACTGGACCGTTTTTGCCGTCGGCCGCAACTGGGTTCGGCGCCATGCGTGCAATCCCTGGCAGCCGTACAACGCCTGGCAGGATCTCTTGTAATTCTTGAGCTTGATCTTCTAGCCGTGCTGCTAGTGTACTTAAGTGACTTCGTAAAACTTAGTACTTGCCCGCTTTGCCGAGCTGGCAGACCTTCTATTGGCTTCCGATCCGGTGTGTCTTGGAGCCAGTCTCCGAAGCTCGGCAGCATGCTCTCCACTGCCTTCAGACTGCACCTTGTAGCAGAGCTGATGCCCAAGGAGATCTTCACCATGCTGTCTACTTGCATGAACGGCGCCTCCCAGGTCGCTGAAGGCTCCTTGCAAGCCTTCGCCCAGTTCCAGTTGCCGCTTCAGGTCCTCGAGCCGCCCGCCAGCAAGGCAAAGCTGTTGGAGCGTTGCAAGGATGTGGCCTCCTGGTGGGCGGAGGCACCGCAGGGCTTCGCACTAGGCTACGTAACGTCTCGCCGGAGCTCTCAGAAAGGCTCTCCTCAGCCCGGGCTACCAGGGTGCTTCATTCTTCTTCCAGCCGCCAGCTCGGTTCAAAACAAGCAGGCGCGGTCGATAAATGGTACCGTTTCGCGAGGCCCTTCTGGCACGCTTTGGCAGCATTGCTCCTCAGCAGAGCAGTGGCCAAACTGGTTCTTCTTCCGTTTGCTGAGGTGCCGAGTCAACCGTAGAAAGCTCATTGTTATGCTGTCACAATGCAATCGCGTTCCTGGGCATCTGCACTCCAAGTCCTCCGCAGGTTCAGCACTTCCTGATGCAAGCGGCTTAGAACACAACCTGTCTCGACACACAGATTCTCAACAGGGTGATTTCGATTTCACTACCGTGGCTGCCGTGTCTGAGGCCGGACGCGCCCGGTCACGAGGCAGATGCTGGTTGCTTGAAGTTAAGTACTTGTTCAGAACGACTGTGCAGACTGTGCACAGATGTTGGAGGACTTCGTGCAGCAGCAGCTTTCAACAACTGCTAACCTTCGCTTCACGAGCGCAGCTGCGCGTCTTTTCGATTTCCTCATGTCCGAATCTCAGACGGGGTTGCAGCGCAAGACTCCTTGGATGTCACTGGGCCTGTCAACCTTAGGTTTCATGGTGACAGCTTGCAGGCTATTCCGTCTGAGAGCACTCTCTTCTGGTCTTCTCGCAAGGGTTGCTAAATGGGTGGTTGTCAAAATTAGGGTCCCTTTTTGGGTCCCTCGGATAATACGGCACCCAATATTTAGGGTTCCCAAAAAGAGACCATAATTTTGAGAACTACCCAAACTTGCAAAAGGTGGAGCACCACCTTTGGCCGGCCATGAGCTTCGTCCACCTGCAGGAAGCTTCGCGCACCGTGAAGGCAACCTGTCGAGAGCTCCTCTGCTTCCAAGAGGACTTGTTTGAAGTTTGTTATTCCGAGAGGATATTTTGGGATAAGCTTCTGACAATTGTTGAACAGTTCATGAAATGAGCTCTCTTCTTAGGTTGGGGTTGCCGTATACGGAGATCGGCTACTTCGAAGCCTTTCTCAAGGCCCTGGGCAGTGTGAGTCAGCAGGCGGGGGCGAGCGTTGCCAGAGTCAGAAAGTGTCGGCAGGTCTGGAACCAGGTTCGGGACCACGCGGCCCAGCCCGAGTGAAGCTGTACATAGGCAGACAAAGCTGCTGCCGCTTTGTCGGCTTCGAGTGCAACGTCTGGTGGCCGAAAGATCTGGTGGAAGGACGTGTGACACGAAAGCCGCAGCGGCCGCAGTAGCTTCACTTGTAGCTGAAAGGTCCTTGAGGATGAGCTGCGATACTTGGCCAAGCCCGAGGTGAGAGCCTCTGCCTTCACCTCTCGATGTCAGCTTCCTCTCTCTCTGAAGTATCCAAAACTCGCAGGCTGGCATGTCTCGCCGTGCAGCAGAGTTGAAGAAGGCCGAGGCTATGCATGGAGAGCTCCACAAGGAGCGGGAGGACGTCTTCCGAGCTCTGGCGCGGGCCTTGGCCCCGGGCCTCAACGCACGAGACCTGGCCGCCGTCACCGTCCACCCGGCGGAGCAGGAGGCGCGCTTTGCGTGAGCGTGTGAGCGCAAAGAGGGGGCACTTCCCAGATGCTTTAGATGCCTTTAGACTTTAGCGATGACTCAAGACAGGATGAAACCGTGGAGAGACCAGACGGAGGAGGCGAAGCGCGCGTGAATTGACAGGTTGAAGCGGTAGTAGTCGCGGCGGTGGTGTCCCGGAATCCCGTCGGGCAGACAGGTCTTGACGTGGGTAATCAGGTCATGACATGCATGATCTGAGCTCTCAAACCGGCTACATCAGAGTGAAAGCCGAGCAGTCTGTAGGCCTGAACTGAAGACGTAGAAGGCTTGCATTTGCATCCCCAAGCCCGAGGTCACAAGCCTTGCGACGGGCCTCCCCCGCCTGACAGACTGCTTTGCTACGCTTAGTCCCTGCCGACCGCTCCAGGCAAAAGTCTGCAGGCCACTGAGGGCTACTTGGGCCAGGCAGGCTTGTGTCCAGCCAGCAAATCCAGATCAGAGACTTTATCCTAAAGTCTGAAAGGTTGTCGAAGCCCTTCGCGACCGACGTCCGCTTCCGACTGTGCCAGTGCGGCCTGCTTGTCCTTTAGACTTTAGCACTTTGCTTACTGTGCTCGCGTCAACTTCAAACCTGCCAGAGTCAGCGACGGTTTATGCCTTCAGGTACCCTGGGATCGGCAAGACGTCGTCACGTGTTTGCGGTCGCTGGTTGGAGCACGCTCCCAAGGGTGTTGGGAGATTATTGATGTGTTTCTTGTCTCAGTGTGTGTACACCTATGTACTTCCTACCTGCCTGCCTACCTACCTATTTGCTGGCCCGCCCACCCCGTCACTGCCGACCTGCCTACTTACCTAGCTGCAGACAGTTACATACATAATCGGATAATCATTACGGATAATCATTCATGCATACGAACGTTCACACATATGTGTTCTTGGGTCGCACATACGTAAATTTCCGACCGACATTTGCTTGTAGATGTCCTTAGCTGCTAAAGTCCATGCAGACACCGTCAAGCAACATGCTTGCACGCACGAACCACCGAATAAAGGCACGAACAAACGACACGCGATCAGTCAGTACAACAGATGACGAGAGAAACGACGCATCTGACATGGCCCAAAACCCCAGACAGGATTCCAAATGCTTGTAGCTTGTTCAACGCAGCCTTTCGCCACTAGGCCTGGGCTCCTTTGCGAGTCGAGCTGCATGATTCACTCAGTGGCGTCGAGGCAAGCAGCATGATTTCAGTGTGGCTATCGTCGATGGCTTGCCGACCGCCCCGCCCCAGGTGTTCCAGCATCAGAAGGAGTCTCGCAGCCGGAAAAAGCAAAAAAAGAAGCAGAAGAAACACAAGGCGTTGCGACCAACCCCCATGCCGCCGTGCTTCTTGCACTAGATTGGGTAGTTGCATTCGTTTCCATCGTAGGAGGAGCCTGAAGAAGCAGAGATTGAGTTGAAATTGGTCTTTTTGCCTGGCTGCGGCGCAGGGTGCTCAGTTCTTCCTGGCCTTGCGGTTGCCCTTTCTGCTCTCCGTTTTGCGATACAGTGAAATAGTGAGGAGCTTCACGGTGTGGTGGCCCAAAAGTGCAGCAAGGAGCAGGTGCAGGCTCGGAGCTGAGGAAAAACTTTCTCCGCTGTGGTCGACTCGCAGTGACCGCTAAGCCTTCCCCCGAGGCGCTGAAGTCGAAACGGGAGGAGTTGCTGCTGCAGTGCCGGGAGGCCCCCAGAATCGGGAAAGCTTCAACAGAGCAACTAGCAA
>CAJNDT010000193.1:155000-280094 GCA_905221615.1 Symbiodinium sp. CCMP2592
ACGAGCTCCGCTCGTCATGCAGAAAAGCGTCGGCTTGCACCTCAGACCGCCTTGGTTTGGACATTCTCAGGCTGGGGTTGAACTGCAAGTGCATTCCATTGAGATGCAAGCAGTGCTCACCCATCCAATGCAGACCTGATTGAGAGCACTTCACCGGTGTTGGCTGAAGCCATGATTTATGCTTCAGTGACTACGCCTGCAGGACCGAGCAATCGATCTCCCAGAGGAAGGACAAATCAGGTTCGAGTCCGGGCTCTCAGTGGGCGGGTGTTTCTTTTGCAGGCCCAGATCACTGGACAGCTCATGATGTTATCTTGAATCGTGAACCAAAACCCTAACCCCGAAACCAACATGCATTCTCGATCCGATGGCTGAGGCATGTCCAGAAGGCCTTGGGTCAAATCGCCGCTAGCCCAGGTTTCCCGCGCATCCGCATGTTACTTTAACAGAAGATGAGAGAAGAATAGGGGCATCTCTGTGGTCCAGTAGCAGTAGCAGGAAACCATCTGCTGCAGTAGGCTTGAGCAGCGCATTGTACCAGCCATGAGCTTTGCAACGAAGGTGCTTCTAGCATTTTCTTATCCTTAAGCGAGCACTTGGCGAATGTTCGATTGCACCGAGACTTGGCCCAACTGCTTTACAAGAAACAACGTGGACAGCTCAGAGATGTGACTGATTTCGTGGCAAGTCTTTCAAGCGCTTGGCTATCGATTCGTGACCGCTCCACTTGCCTATTCGTGCTACTTCGCGTGGACTGCAGCCGCCTGTGTTTTTTACAGAAAGGTGAAGCCTGACGGAGCTCCGTTCATCGAGGTAGCGACTGCTTTGACTCCGGAAGCAGGAGCAGAACTGAAATTCATGTTGCGAGGCCTTTCCTCTGGGCATTGTCCTCAACTACTGCCTCGGTCTGGTTTGCTCACGTGCTACCCGTCTCTGGTCTGAGCCTCGGATCCCAAGCACTGCAGATCCTGTTATTTGCTGATGTCAGATGTGTCGTCTAATGTCAAGCTTCTGGATCGACTGGTGTAGAGACGCAGGGAAATTCTCGTGTGCTTGTAATAGCACGAGTTGCGGCGCATGTATCCCGCAGTCGATCTGAGCCTGGGGTCACGCCAGCCAAGCAGAACATGAGCTAAGCGCCTGATATTAGACGCTCTTCCCTCGTGCCGTTGCCGTGAGGCCAACTCTGACGAAGTTGCTTGCGAAGTTCATCCAGCAGGAGCAGCCAGACTTCAGGTACACGACGATGCCTGGCCCCTCGGGGCGCTCTCTTAGGGCGCTTCGCTTCGAACTTTCGAGACCA
The DNA here is from genome assembly GCA_905221615.1 of Symbiodinium sp. CCMP2592. Classification (NCBI taxonomy): domain Eukaryota; class Dinophyceae; order Suessiales; family Symbiodiniaceae; genus Symbiodinium; species Symbiodinium sp. CCMP2592. Next base: position 156,304 of record CAJNDT010000193.1, read on the forward strand.
ACCGAGGCAACTGAACAAGAACTATGCCACGAAGATGCACGTAGCAGAGAGCCCAGGGCTGGACATGTAACACTCTGCAGCGGCGTTGCCACTACAAGCCCCAAGCAGAGCCACTTGCCCAGAGGATGCCAACAATCACGGACCGAGCTTCATCATAGGGCCATGATCCCAGCTGTCCTATGCTTGCCAGAGCCAGTATCATGTTCGTTTCTGTCCAAGATCGGATTCTGGACTGATGTCGTTCGAGGTTAGGTGATTACACGGGTGGTGAAGTTTGGATCTACGACGAAAATGGAACGGTTGAGATGGAACTGCCGTGTGCTCTACGCGGCTGGAGTCATCTCAGGCACATCCGCAAGCAGCTGCTTTAAGTCCCTGTCGATGAGATTCTTTGCTCGAAGGCCAGGGCAGAAAGTCCCTGGACGGCTTGAGGATTGTCGCAACAAGTGGCTGAAGTTTGATGGGAACACGCCGCACATGACCATGCCATATACAGGCTCGTGCAGCTTGAAGCTTGCTTGCCCGCCACACAGTACATGTCCGTCGAGGCTCCCGCATCAGCATTGTGTACTTTACTCGCAAAGGACCGTTGTTCTGTGCATCTGTCCGGGTGTGTTGCACACAACATCGATTCGAGAGGGACAGATTCACAGATGCCTTAAGTTGTTAGTTCAGGCTGGCTGACCATGCTACCAGAGACGAAGGATACACTGGAAACCTCCGGCTTCATGCTGCCGGGCGAGGACGCCAAGCAAGCCCGCGGCACCGATGCTTTCCGTCACAGCCGCTCCGCTCTTTTCAATTGCAGGACTACCAAAGTCTGTGCACAACGAAGGAGGACCCCCAGGAGAACAGAGAGAGAGACTGAGAGAGAGACAATGCACAAATGGGGTTGCTCGACTGAGCGGGCAACACAGGGACTGCCTGTGACTATGCCCCGAAGCAACCAAACAATGCTTTTGCATGCCCGGTGTGACTCTGCCAGCTGAACAGGCACAGGCCAAGAAAGTCGCAAAAGCGCCACGGAGAATAGCATCGGCGCAGGAGTGATCTTTCGTCAGGGGTAGTCGTTGGTTGTGTTGGTGCACGAAGGGTTGAGAGTGACGTCCAAAGGACCAGATTGCCATTGACAGCGACGACGAGGTGGATGAGGCAGGCATCCTTGAAAGTCCCCTTCCTTCCGTGCTTCCTTCCTAGCCTTCATGTGTCTGGAGGATGAACAGGTTGATGAAGTACTGCGAGCCGAGCAGGATTCGGCCGCATGGCCTTGACCCAAGTCTTCAAGTATTTTGAGGGCAAGAAAATGAGATGATGTGGTGGAAGTTTCCCAGTCAGGCCTTCTGGGGAGTGGGCACGAGCCCTGCGGCGATTCCTCTACGACTCCAGTTTGGGCCGCTGGTGCTTTCAGGGGCCTGTTGGGAGCTGGACCGCGTGCCCAGACCCAGGTTCCAAGTTGGTGGATGATGCGCATGAATTGAACGTTACCATCTGTGGAAGTGCAACTTGTGCGGGCATTGCGTTGCAGGACCCTTCATTTGTCGTCTTAATTGAAGTGCAGCTGCCTATGTGGTGGTGGCACAGCCAGTGTGCCTGAGGAGTTCCTGAGTGAAGTCGCCCCGTTCACAATCTCATCAGCCCATGTGTCAGGCTTGGGAAGAATCGAGTTTCATCTGCTCTTGTTCAGATGCAAGTGTGCGAATGCAGGTGGCTCGGGACCCCTTCGTTTGTTGAAGAGAACCTGCAAGCCCCAGCACGTGTTTTGCGATCTGAATGCTGCGCTCGCTGGGCTTGGAGTCCAAGCAAGCGCACACACAGGTTGAAATCTCCCCGCGGTTGTTCCGGTGCTTAAAGGTCCGGCCACTGTGAAGTACAACATAAAGCCTGGCCCTCAGGCTCGAAAAAAAGAGTCTTGGATTACTACTGACGCGCGGAGACCAAGCCGTCTCAAGCTTAAGGCATGTGAGTCAACTCGCACCGAGAACCAGGTTGGGTACGTCCAGCCTAGGATGTCTTCTTGCAGACACGCTCACTGCTTTGGGTCTGGAGGATTTCCTCTTTGCAAGTTTTCCTTGCGAGTGGCCTGCCTGCAGTTGAACCGGCAATGATCAGATATGCTGCTATGCTGTGCAGAAGACCTCCAGTTTGGTCAGAGGCCGTTCCTGAATTTGGATCCATCAAAGCCAAGACCCTAAACGGACTTTGTGGCCAGCTGGTTTTGGTCAAATCAGTTCAGTTCGTTCGTGCCAAGCCGCTGAGGCCTAGTTGTTTTGATGATCCAAAATCAGCGACATTCCTCTCTGTTCGCTCACATTTGGCTGGGGTCTCGGTGGTATTGGCATTGTGGCATGCAGTGAGAGATTTCACCTGGGTAGTGGCGAGTGACAGGGTCTCCGACGACCTCGTGGTTGCTTGCTTCATTGTGAGGGTTGGCATCTCCTGCCGGAGGCGCAGAGGAAACTGGTTAACAGCTTCGTTACAGCTTCATACCCATGGCAGGCTTCCCGGCCCTCCGTGTACAGCTTCCTCATGGAAGGTGAAGACCCACGCAGGTCCGAGGATCGGCAGGCGCCTGCTTGGAGTCGAACCTTTTGGAGAAATTCGCTCCCTTTCAGCCTGGGCGGCCTCAAGGTTGACTGGGGTCTCAGCCGCCTTCAGAACTATGGCGTGGCCTTTGTCGAGTTGCCCTTGATGAAGTTTGGGGTTCCCCTTGCTGGGCCAGATGCGTTTGTGATGCCAGGGCCTCTGCCACGCGTGTTCTCTTCTCGTGTCTCGTGCATGCGGAGCGCTGCCGCAGATTGATCCGGGCTGATTGTGGCGGCCGTGAAGCTGCCGATGCAGCAGCAAAACTTATGCAAGCAATCGGGGAGCTGAAGCTGCCGGGCGAGCGAAAACTGCCGACTTCCCAGTAAGAACACTGCTGTTTGTGATCGCAGGAAGCTGCAGCTGACCACGGACCCTGTAAGGCTGCCAAGTTGTACGGTGGGTGCCCTTATGTTGCCGGAGGAGGACCCGCGCGTGGTGAGCGTCCCAGCGGGACATGAATCCAAAGAGGCCGTTCCTCATTTCCGTCTGAAGCTGATCACAGGTGAATGGTGTGAAGGAGGCGAAGCAACTCGAGAAGGCTGAGCGGGCTGCCGGCGGACGCAGGCCTTTGTTAAGAACCATCGGGATGTTTACGTGTGATGAGGTGAGCTGTGTGTTCGGGTGATTGAAAGGAAGGCGCCGAAGAGCAACACACGGCAGCTGACAGTTGAGGCATCAAAGCAAAAGTACTGGCTCGCTTTTTTCGATGGTGAGCAAGATGTTGTGAAGGCTCGAGAGTTGGGACTTCAACCCGGTGATGCGCGGAGCTCTGCTTTGGCTTTGCTTCCGTCGATGTTCAGACTGGGTGGCCTGGCAAGGCTCGATACACCGAGTTGCTCAGAGGCCCAGCGCCAGCATCCGAGCGCTCTTCAGAGTCCGTTCGGAGCCTGGGAAGGCTCGAAGCCACCTCGGGACAAGTGGCTCAAGCAGGCAGCACCCGACAAGGCCGCTCTGTCGTGACTCAACACGAGATCCTTAGTGTTGCGTGCTTCATAAGGAAGCTACCAGGCACAGGTTCTCTCTCCGACTTCCCGGAATTCATGACCGGAAAGACGTCATGTAACTGCCCCGGGGAGCTGGAAATTAGCAGCCAAGCCAGAAGTAGGAAGGATCTTTCAGACCAGAAGCTGATTGATGCAATCGACAAGTTGAATGTCGTCCAGGATGGAAAACTGGTTTGAACGTGTGCAGACGACACCTGTTCCTTCTCGTCCTAGAAGCCTGTGATTGTGGCTTGGAACACCTTCCTACAACCGCAGCACACGAATGCATGAAGCTGATTCTGAGATCTGGAGGTGGTCGTCCTCAATCTGATTTATGAGTGTGGAACCCATTCGGGCCTGGCTGGGTGCAGTGATGCCTGTGAAGGGTTCAGCCAAGGCGCTGCAGGCAGAGTGGGCAGGACATCTCAAACCTCTGCGCAGATCTTTCTCAAGGCGAGGCGACGAGGATTGCCCCTCCCGCCATTTCCCGCCTGCCCGGAGGATTTCAGCCAATTGGACGCAGAGATGATGGACTCCTGCCCCGGCCGAGCCATGCTTCTTGGCGGAGTTGCCTAGAAGGATGCACGTTCTGCACTGTAGATCGCAATGCTTTGGCCGAGCCTGCAAGGTTAGCAAAGCCACCAGCGACAGGTCTCCAGCTCGAAGTGGCTTTCTGAATGTCTGTGCCTTTCCTCCAGTTCCAGTTCGCTGAGACCTGACTACTATGCCTTCAGTCATCATCGGGCCTTGGTCGGCCCGGGTCTTAGTCACGCAAGCTCCGGCCCGGGCGCTTCGTCCAGAGCTCCTGCTGACGTCGAGGTCAGGAGATCCTGCTCTGCCATGGATACCCAATCTGGAGCCGGTATCTTAGCCCGGCGCGACTGTCATGGGGCTGCCGGAGCAACGGTTTCAGTGAGGAATAGACTTCCGTGGACTTTCGGAGGCAGAGGCCGCCTGAAATGCTGTGGGTGCCTGTCAGTCCATCCAGTCGCAATGTTACGTGGGTGGCTTTTGGGGTTCAGGTCCTGCAGCTGGCAGCAGGTTCGCCAGCCGTTCCCGCAGTTGGTGCTGGCGTCGCTGCTATCTTTGCTGTCAAGAACTCGGCCGGCATTCCAGGGTGTTTTGGATGACACGCATTGGAATCGAAGCGAAGAGCTTCGAGGTTCTTGATTTGGGTCCGGGACGAAATCTGAAGCTTCCCAAGCATGCGCCTCAGTAAACAGGGCCTATCACAGGCTTCAGATCAGCATGGGCACTGTCCTGCAGTCATACGATGTCATACGTATGTCATACGTGCATGCCACAGCTTCTTGCATCCATGCCACCCCCTCCGACCCTGCAGGTCTCGTATACACGAGCTCGTGAAGGATTTCGCCCAACCTGCTGTGCAGGAGTGGGGATTCAATACCATCCTGCGGAGTTGAAGAGCTTCATAACATTTGCAAGACGTTGTTGAGCTGCTCCAGCTGAGCTGGTGGTTTCCTTGAGCACGTCTCCTGAATGACGCAAGTTGCTCGTTGAAGCCGCTCTTTGGGTCTCGAGGCTTCCCTGACTGCGCCATCGACTGAAAGTGCAGAGGCCCGGGTGAGACACTGGAAGGACGGCAGTGGTGATGATGGTGTTGGATTGCATCTGCTACATCGGTGGAGTCACAGACAAGAGATATCAAGGCAAGCAGCACATCCCATTGGATTTGTTTGCCAGCATTCGGTACATTGTCGGTGCTTTAAACTTGGCGAGTGGCGCACGCAGCCCGTGGGTCATGAAAACGCCAGGAACATCCCTGCTAAAACCGAAGGTAAGATTTTTGTGAAGTAAGCTCACTATGATCTCAGATCCACAAGTTTTGTGCATTGTCGGGCAGCTGCTAAGCTGCTTGTCAAGTCTTCTCAGTTTACTGGTGTGAAGGTGCCGAATGCTGTAGACCACTGTGACAGCGTCAGCTTCGGATTGCAGCAACCTGCATCCCGTGCCGCCGCCTCATGGCGCCAAAGAAGCGGCCTGCGGCAGCGGTGGCAGCTTCGGCCGTGAAGCGCCCGGCGACAGCGAAGATCGCCGCAAAGAAACCAGCTTCACGGCAGGCCTTGGCTGTGCACGGCTCTGCCCGATATCGGTAGGTGAAGTCGTGACGGGATTCACGCAGCAAGTCGGAGTCCTTTGACCACCACATGGCTTGCAGGATTCAGTGTCGTGCCCGCACTCTGTGGCTAATTTTTGGGAGGCACTGGTGACAAGCCTGTGCCCCAGAGATTCCTAGGAGTAGTCTGGAAATGTAAAGTCCTTAGTCCCACCAGTCTCACGTTTTTTGCAGCAACCTTCAGCTGCCCCAGGCCTCGAGCTCCACCTCAAAGTCGACTTCCAGCGACAGCTGTTCTCTGGAGAGTGCAAGCTTGTTGTAGACAAGCTGAAGCCTGGGGTATGCGACGTCGTTCTTGATGTCCTCGATTTGGAGCTTTGGCTATATTTGACGCGAGTTTTGATTTCGCCGGGACATGAACGAACGCATCATCCAGTACCTGCCGTGCACTTTGCGCTGAGGCCATACATAGCATCACAGACGAGGATGACGAGCCGGCTCCTCCTCTTGCTTTCAGTGCCGTTGGACAAACTTGCCCCACCCCGGGAGTGCATGCCCTGAATTTCAGCCAGTGTCCTAAGTTCAGGTCGGGTGGCGTGTGGACACACCTGACGGATCCAAAGCCAAGTTTGGAAAGGCGCTGTTTGTGACTCTGCCTCCAGGCAAACGATCCAAGATTTGCGTGCGCTATGAGACAACGGAGAAGAGCACGGCAATTCAGTGGCTAACCAGGGAACAGACCACGGGCAAGAAGCATCCACTGTGTTTTACACAAAGCCAGGCAATATGTGGGCGATCACTTCTTCCCTGCCAGGACACCCCTTCTGTCAAGGCTACCTTCTCGATTAGCGTCACGGTCCCAACACCACTTATGGCTGTGGCATCTGGAGAGCCAGTGGGGGAACCCATAGAAGCAGATGGACTGCGCACCTTCACGTATGCACAGAAAGTTCCCGTGATGTCCTACCTGATTGCTGTAATTGTGGCTGAATTTGAATCTCGGGTCATAGGGAAGCGAAGCCGCTGCTACGCTGAGCCAGCCATCATGGAGGCAGCCCGGCAGGAATTCAGCGAAATCGTGGACGAATTCTTGGAGACTGCTCAACAAGTGATTGGTGGCGCGGAGTATGAGTGGGGCAGCTATAACATGGCGGTGTTGCCTTCTTCTTTTGCCTATGGGGGCATGGAAAATCCTAATTGCACCTTCTTGAGTGCTTCATTGATTCCTGGCGATCGAAGCCTCACAACCACACTGGCACACGAGATTGTTCATTCATGGATTGGAAATTTGGTGACGAATGCGTACTGGAAGGACTTCTGGCTGAATGAAGGCTTCACCCGCTATATCGAGCGGAGAATCCTGGGCAGCTTGGTTTTTGGCCAGCAGCTTTTCTGCTTTCGTGTATGGCCCAGGCATGCCGTCGTCCCGTCGTCAAATGTGACGCCTTGCTTGAAGGCAACATTCACGGCGCTGCTTTTCGCGGCCTCCTCCTCCTTGTTGGGTACAACGACCTGGTCAAGTTGCTTCTGCTGCATCTACAAGACTTCTCACAATCCGTTCTTCTCTCTCCTGCTGGGTGCTAGCTGATTCAGGTCTGGCCTCTAAGCTCGAGAGGCAGTTTCCTTTTCTCATAGAGACCTTTCTTGAAACCTCGTCCCAGGACCGTCGACATGTTGAACAAGCAGGGCAGCTCTGGGTTGACGCGCTTGGAACCGGACATCGACGATATTGACCCAGATGACGCCTTCTCGCGAGTGCCGTATGAGAAAGGCTCGCTCTTTCTATTCTACTTGGAGCAGCTCGTGGGAGGAGAGGAGCCTATGACAAAATATCTGCAGTCTTATATCCAGAAGTTCCGCGGTCGCAGTATCCAAACAAGCGACATGAAGGCTCATTTCATCGAGTTCTTCAAAGGTGTGGCCGAGGTAAAGCAAGTTGACTGGGAGCTCTGGCTGCATGGCGAAGGGATCCCCGACTTTGATCTCACGGCTCACGTTGACAAGACTTTGCTCGAGGAGAGCCGGCAAGCGGCAGACCGCTGGCTGCTGGAAACGCCCCAGGATCTTCAGATCATGTCTCTCAAAGCGCAGCAGGTGATGCTGATTCTGGATCACTTGATCAATGCGCTGGCAGATGGCCAAAGCCTTTCACATGAGAAGCTCGCGGCCATGGACGGTCAGTACAACCTCTCTGGCACCAAGAACGTGGAAATCGGCTTCAGGCCACGAAGCCTCGCTGTCAGAGCTGTATGCCAATAACTTTCCAAACCTTTTCATGCCTCTTCAGCCTCTTCTGAATTGTTGAAGGAGCGCACACTGATCCCTAGCCGTCGAACTTGGGAATGCCTGCTTAGGAGGTGCAAGTCCTCTCGCACACTGTGGCAGGTGGTGCCTGCTCGGATGTCGCTGCAAATGGCCTGGCTGCCTGCCGGCGACGGAGAGCTTCCTCGCTAGCCACGGCAGGGGCGTGTATGTGAAGCCCCCTGGCTCCTGTTGCTGCGATGAGTTCGTGCGTTTGTGCGACGCAGAGAGAGAGACAGAGAGAGAGAGAGAGAGAGAGAGAGCCATTTTGGCTCAAGTCGCTCGCCTGCCGGCTCCTCGGAGCGGGTCGCTTTTCGGCCGGCCCCTCGATACCACAGAGCGTTATCTCTGTGGGCTTGGGGGGTGGACGTGCCGAGGGCGGGGGGTGGCCTGAGGCCATTCGCCCGTAACATGTCGGGCTCTCAAGTGCCCAAGGGGTCGCGAAGACCTCTCCTGAAACCGGCCCTCTCCGGAGGTGGTCCGGTAGTAGGGAGGGGCAACATGCCACTTGATGGAGGAACTCAGAGTGAAGACGCGACACCAGGGGGAGAACAACATCGTTCAAAAGGGCAACAGCGAGATCAAGCTGCTCGACCACATCTCCCTCGCAGGCGACCTCAACCAGACGCTAAAGAGGGACCAGACTGGACGGGGGACACGAAGCCCGGCATGAACGTGATAGTGGCAGGGACACCGAGAAGGCAAAGTTCACCCGTGGCCGACGACGACCCAGACACAGCTGCAGCACCTCGAAGGCACAGGACGCCAAGTGCCAACGACGACCCAGGACCAAAGGACGACGACACAGCTGCAGCACCTCGAAGGCACAGGTGAGAGAAGTGAGCGCCGACTACAAAGGCGAGGCACCAGTGGCTACAAGTTTTGGGACATATGTCTGATGTGCACCCATGCAACTCGCCGGGGACACCCGGATCCGTGAACAACACCTCTGCCGCCGGTGGAAAAAAGTGAACGCGACACTCTGAAGCCACCTAACTTACCTTTTAATTTGTGTTGAGGGGCACCCGCTCATTTCCATGAACCCTAGACTGGTGTGCCAACAGCTTGCATAAGACTTGCATGGCCGTTAATTCAAGCACGTTTTTCCCCTCGTACACACAGCCTTTTACATACCAGATTCTTAACAGTGCCGGTGCGAGCAAACAAAAACCCCATACGGGGAACGCAGTTTCGGAGCACCCTTTGCTATGTAAAGCCGAGCCCATCCAAACAAAATGTTGGATGGGGTAGCGCTAACGCGCGGGGCGGGAGGACTGCTCTCGCCCCACAGCCCTAGCAAAGAGAGAGAGAGAGAGAGAGAGAGAGACAGATAGAGATAGGCGTAGCACGTCTGCGCAGGGGGAGGGGGGCTTGCACCCCTAACCCCAAGCGCCCTGCAAGCAAGCAATAGAGATAGAGATGGAGATAGAGATAGAGAGACAGAGGTAAACTTAAAGCTTAGTAGGCAACTCATGTTGTGTGACAAGTTGGGTTTGACATGTACCTCGTCACCATGACATAAAGGGAAGCCGGTGCAATCCCATTCGTCTGGGCGCTGCGCCGTTCACAGCGACTTCCAGCATGATGGCAGTGAAGCGATACACAGTGTTCGGTTGACACGTGTCGTTCCAATAACTCCTTTGCATGGCCAGGTACATGTGACGGAGTCAGGAGATGTATTATTGAAAAGTACGTCGGTCCAAACCTGGCCTCTCGCGCGGAGCAGGAGGCAAAAACCTCAACAGCCACAGCAAGTGAACGATATGGCAAACTCAATACCGACAGCAAGAAAGAATCACAGAGTCGTTTAGAGAGTGATAGTCGCTAATTAACCGGAAGTATCGAGAGGTACCAATCAAAAGGGTGGTTGTGCAGGGACATCTCCGTACTTCGTGAAGGTCACCCGAGGGACCTCACGAGGCATGCTGCTCCCCGAGAGAGAGAGACAGAGCGGGAGAGAGAGAGAGAGAGAGCGAGGGATGCAATTTCTGCATGTCCTAACATCTAGTCTATTCCTTTAGACATCTTGAATCTTCGCTGTTGTTGCATCCTGGGGAGTGTCGGGGCAAAATCTGCCTCTGATACCGTGCGCACCGCCAACCACAGGCTGCTCCCGCGGGGCATGCCCTCATGCCTGGTGAATGAAAGAGAGAGCGAGCTACCAGAACACTGGGACAGAACAGCGCTGCCCAGTAACTCTGAATGGGGGATGAGGAGGCCGGTGGGGGTGAATAGTGTAAAGGGTGTAAAGGGGGTTTCAGAGCGCCGGGCCAATCCTCAGATTGCTAATGTCACACTGACCAAGTGACCAGTGCGCACGCGTGCGCGGGAAGGGGTGCACCCTTCCTTGTCCGATTGCAAGCAAGAGAGCGAGCGAGAGAGGAGAAGAACAGAGAGAGCGAGAGCGAAACAGAGAGTCCATTACCGTGTGCAAGAGAGGTTCGGCGTTAGTGAGTGCACACAACGCGCCTTTATCGCATCGACGCTGCTCATTGCCGAGGCCATTATACATAGCTTTGAAGGCGTTTGACACCGCAAAGGCGAAGTCTGTCTTCGATAAGAACTGCCCCCCAGTTGCATGTATGGCTGCATGCAGCGATGGCATGGTGCACAATGGACCATAGCATCGGCATGGAAAGGCACTTTAGCTGTCACTGAGGCCATTTCTATATGACTGTCATCTCCAGGCAGATCAGCTCGCTTCTGAGCGAATAGAACGCTCTCGCTTGGGACCGAAAAGCGTTACTCTGCCAAGCTGCTGTTGGGCTTGCCTTCCGGCCAGTACTACGCAGACAGCAGCAGACAGTGACAGGATACCTCATGACGTCAGCCCATGTTTCGATGGCAGGCATTGAAGTTTGGCAGTGTTCCAGCCATTGCCTCAGAATGGTGTGGATGGGGCAGTTCCAGTGCAACGAACCACTTAGGATGAGGATGACGCACGTTTGGAGAGCAAGGCAGCTGCCTTGCGCCGGCCTTTGCATAAGCACGCTTCTCGTTCGTCGCAGCTGGTCGAATTCACGCATGAGTCCATGAGGTTGAATCTGGTCAGCCATGGCGCTTTCGGAGAAGCTGAAAAAGCAGAGTCAAACGACAAGAAAGCAAAGCCAGGTGAAGCCGCCGCCTCGGCCGGACCTGGCTTTGTCTTGGCTTGCAAGCGGTAGGATCAACCCATGTTTCAGGCCGCTCAGAAGATCATTTCGGTCTTGAGTCGGGCGCTTTGCTGTGTCGCTGTGAACTGCTGTGCCAAGGCTGTACTGCCACTGTAATCCTCACGCAGTGGGTGTAGTCCTTTCGTTGGGCGGGGTTGTTGGCCGCTATTGCTCTCCTTGGTGGGCTTGCTTCTCCAAGCAGCGTGGTAACAAAAGTGGGATTTCACGTTCAGAGTACGACAACAGGATATGGGGTCGGGTTTAAGGTATGGGATCAACCGTCATCGCCTACCGATGGGTCTTGAGCTTAAAAACGTGAGATCAACCGCCATCGCCCAATGATGGGTCCAGCCGCAGGCGCCTGATGAGGTGTCGGGTCTAAGATGTGAGATGGAACCGCAATCGCCCATTGACGGGTCTGGTTTTATTTTTTGATTGATGAAGCACTATTGATGAAGGGACGGGTTCAAGCAATGGGATCGACCGCACATCAGAAGGCTCAGATTTACGACATGAGAAACGCGATCGCTGGATGGGGGGGGTTGAGACTGGAAGCTGTTGGCCTAGCATGAACGTCCTCGTTGAACTCCTCTTCCTCCTCCCTGTTCCAGACAGTAGTGCAGCATCGTCGGCGCGGACGCCGTTGTCATCTAGGGCACGCGCTCTGCATTTTGTGGCAGCAAGTCCTCTTTGAAGGTGTAGTTGCCCAGCCGGACGATGGAGATCAAGAGGCTTTGATGGGTTCAGACATGATTTCACTCAGCAGTGGCCCTCTGCTCCAACCTCTGAACACGACATGCGATAGTACATGCGATGCAGGAAGGTCGTGGGATCAAGCGAAAGCAGGAAGAGACCGCTGTCGCTGAGTCCGGTGCTTCATCATGTTCCTGAGCGAGTCTACAGTAGTAGTCTAGCGTCTCCTCTCGAAGGTCTCCGGCTGTTGTCTTCGAAGAGCCCTTGGACTGGCAAGTGCGACTGCGCAAGCTGAACTTTGGGAGCCACTGGCACGCTTAGACGCTTGGCAATGATGCCTTGAGTTTATCGATCAAGCCCAGCCGCCAGAGTTGAAAGGCAGGTCTGTGTGATTTGCACTCGGGCATTGATTTGCGCTCGGCATGCTTCCCCCGTAGCCGGATCCCTGCCAGGGTGGATCCCATCAGCTTAGACATGATCATCAAGTGGGTGACTGAAGCTGCGGAGGATTTCGGCTTGGTCATGGAGCCTCGTTTTTTTTGTCAAGCCCCGTGAGCGTCAGGACAGCCAGGCCCAGTTCTCTGCAGATACCGGGCAGCAACAGGTACCGGATGAGCAGCAGTCGGTGCAAGCATTCTCGCCCAAGGAGATCATCAAGAGCGGAATTGCAGAGTTTCTTCGACGGGTTTCGAAAGAGGCCATCCCGGAGGCACACCGGTATGATTGCATATAGGAAGATGGGAGGGTGAAGTTAAGTAAGGGAGTGGAAGAGCGGACCGAATTACAAATTGCGGTGTCTACTGACTTCTGATCTCCCTGCCTCCATCCCTCCCTCGCTCGCACCTCTCTCTCTCTCTCTCCCTTTATCTCTGTCTCTCGCCGTGTGTACGTCCATACATAGAGCTAAACATGCTAGATACATGTGCGAAGACAGCTATCATCTAGTCTGACCGAGCGGAGGTCCTGGTTCGAGAGCGGCAAGCCTTCACAAACAAGCTGAAGGCCGGGGAGCCAAGGGGCCCGGCTCCAGGGCTTCGGATTCCCGTGAGGTTCGAGCTTCTCTGTAGCTTCGGCCAGATCTGGCCTGAGATCTCCGAAGCGCCTGCACAGTGCCGAGGAAGCTGGGTTTGCGGACATGGCCAAGGCACTCTGGTTCATCCGGGTTTCTTTCTGAAAGATGCGTGTGTTGGCCGTTAGTAGAACATGTGCTCTTGTGGTAAGGGACCAGGGATAGGCTTAGAGTTTCGGAAACTTTCAGATGCAATATCTAAGCTTCGGCTGGTGTGTGCGCGGTGCCTGCGCAGGCTCTGGATCTGGCCATACGATCCATGCAGTTTTCAGAAAGACTGCAAAAGGGCTCGTCACAGACGTGCCCGAAGCTCAGGCACCGAGACTCCTCCGTGTCTGTGGCACCTAGGACCTAGGATGCTTTTTTTCGGCCTTAGGAGTCCACGAATCGAATGCTGCTATTCGTGCCTTCTTCCGCTGTTGCATCACCAAGGCCTCGACATGCAGACCAAGCAGTCGATGCCTGCCTACATGAACATGGTGGTGAGGCCACGTGGCGAGTTTTCCTTCTATGAAGACCTGTGTTGCTGGGGCCGAGGGGCTGCGATCGCCAGGGTTGGCCCATGCGCCGAGATCCCAGATCACAAAAAGAGTTCACGGGTGTTCTGCAAGCTGTTGTCCAGGTCGAGTCTTCCTTGGCCACTTGAGCCGCGTTGCTTCAAAGTCCGCGGAAGGAAGCATTTCATGCAAGCGTTATCCCGCCGCGTCTGAGCAAGGCATGTTGTGACATGAGTGCCCTTCAGGAGAGGCTGATGGCTCAGCACCCTCCGAAGGCCTGATTGAGTTTGGCAAAGCTGGTGGCTGGAAGTACGTGATGTCCTGGCTGGATGAAGAGCCGCAGCCGACGACTTGGCCACCGTACCATGTGCTAGATGAGCTGGGGAGCAACATACCCAGTGTTGGCGCTCCCCTGAAGCTCTTTGCGCTGCTCCACAGAGCGCTCACACATCCGGGATTCGCTTCCTCAATGCCAGCACCCTGCTTGTCTCGCTTGGAGAGACAGTTGACAAGAGCCGCCGCACCTGCTCTCGATCTGAACCTGGACGAGCCTCGCGATGAGAAGCTCCAGCGAAAACTGCACGACATCGCAAGTCTTGGTGGTCAGGTTGGAAATCTCTTCGAGTTCCTGGAAAAGCTTCTGGCATTTGCATCAAAAGTGAGGCATCCGAAGTTGGACAGCACTCCCGGGACGACAGCATGGCTGGACCTGCAATCCGAGAGCCGCGATCTGGTATGTGCTTACAAAGGTCTTGCAGATACGCCGGGCTTTGGCTGGACTTCTGTTCTCAAACTGGTCGCAGGCTTGACCCAGGACTTGGACGAGATCATTAGGGAGAACATAAAAGCAGCACAGCAGCGCGAGGCAAATGTAAAGGAGGAGGAGAGAGCGCGGCTTCTTGAGGAGGCCAAAGCACGCGTGGAGGCGAGCACTGGCACGGTCCTTTCGCTGCTTGCGAACGGAAAGCTTCGCGAGAGGAGTTCTTCGGGTTTACAGGATTGCTTAGGGAAGATGAAGCGCCTGGGTGATTCCATGCAGCATCTTGAACAGCTTGACAAGTCTGAAAAGTCCTCGCAGTCCGTGGACGCCTGGGAAGCGGGCCGTGCGGCTGTCAAAGGCTTCTGCCAGCTGAAAGTCCGCTGCTCCAAGGCATTGCATTGGCTTCAAAAGAGGCAACTGGGCCACTGCGCCAAGCTTCTCGATTCTGCCGGCCTCCTGGAGACTCTCGATCTGGTGAGAGATGCCCAAAAGCTGAAGACTCTGGGTGCAGCTCTCAGACTTCTATGACACCAAGAGACCTGCCGAGTTAACTCGGCTACTTGTAGTTGAAAGTTGCACATATCTCTTACTGCAGGCCTTCCCTTTCGGTGTCAAGAACTTCTCGTATCGTGCGTCGAGAATGACGGGCTGTCTCCCAGCCACCTGGAGCCGAAGTTGGAAGAGGACGGACTCGGCTCACACATCCTTGCCACTCTGTCTCGGAGTCTGCGAGGTGCCCGATGTCTGGGAGCACGAGCCTCGACATTCCTGGAGTCCTCTCCGGATGGGCGCCAAGACATCGACATGCGTGTGAGAGTCCGTATGGAGGCAGAGGACGTCTCGGAACTTGAACCTTCAGTACTTCCAAAAAGCCCCATGCTCGGCAGAATTGGCAACGGATGTTCAAGCTATGCTCGACTTTAGAAGGTTGGTTCCTCCGCCATGTCCTGGGCACGAGCCCTAGTGGCTGCCACGAACATCTGTGGGCTGCGGATATTTGCAGCCGGACTCAGGAATGGCCTCTGCCAGCAGGCCTGGTTCCATGGAGGCCGCAGTCCAACACTTAGGACTTGCTCTTCGCAAGCGCCAGCAAGCGGCTCGAAGGACGGATGGTAGCGCCGTGGAGCTGCTGCAGCAGCAGGAAGAGGTCAGACGCCATCTCCAAAATCCCCTCTTGGTGCTCGATGTTGTCTACACCAATGCCATTTAACAGGACAAGCTCTTGGCCAGCGCACGACGAATCTCTGGGCCCCTTGCCCGGAGCGACTGGGATTCGTGTGTTGCTGGGTTTTCTTCGCAGGGCGCCCAGACCAGGAGACCCAGCCTTCGTTGACGAAGGCCTTTGCCGCTCGCTCTTGTTCAATCTGAGAGTCACGTGCAGAGTCTCCATGAGTCTCCTGTTTCCTCGGTTCCTCCTATTGCTCTGCGCAGGATCCTGTTTGCTATGCCAGCAAGATGCGACGGACTCGCATTGGGCATCGCCAGAACATAGCCTGGCGCTTGGAGCTACAGCCTTCAGTGCCTGCTCTTTGCTTATCTCTCCACATTACGAGGTAGGGGAGCTTCACGCAAAGTCGCTAGGTAAGTGTGGAGCACTTTGGTCTGCTGCAATGCTTGCCAAGGGAAGCACGCAGCTTACTGGAAACAGCTAGCCGATCGATTGGCGATGATCTGTGTCGACTTGCAGCGCCTCCCCGAGGAGGCGAAGTCTTTTCTGAAGTTCCTTCCGTATCAGGGGACATGCGGTTCAGGCTTCGGACCTGTGTATATGCCTGTGAGACGGCATGCATATATATGTATATATATATACACCTATATATGATGTGTGTATGTATATGTATATATATATATATATGTATAAATAATATATGAGCTTGTGACAAACTTGTGAGAAATCTGTAAGGACGGATCATGCGTAAGAAGCCTCTGACACACCAGCAATTGTGAGGTACATATGACAAGGCTGCGAGAACCCTGTGAGCTACTTGCCGCATAACCGTTATATGCATGTGAGAAACTTTGGCGACCTTTCCAGAGATAACAGCGAGAAATCAATGAGTAGTGCGACAGCTCTGAAAAACATATGAGTGATGTTTTGCACCGGACGCAGCTTAGTGTCCTGCCCCGGCAGGCATCCCAATCTGGCCTGGCAGCTGCTTGGCGCGGTGAGCTTTGGCAGGTGAAGCGATGCTGGTGAGAGAGCGACTGCAAAGTGCTGTACCCTCGCACTTCCGGACATGCCTCGTGTGTCGGGATTGGGAGGGGATCGGGTTGCCAGGGTCAGTCCGGGTCAGACGGTGGGTGAGGAACAGTCAGCACGGGGCAGGCTCATGCAGGGTCGATGTGCAGATGGTGCATAGCCTCGTGCTCTCTTGCTGTCTGGTGTGCTGCACTCATCTGTGTTCTTTTCCTGATTGCAGACCAGACAAGAAGCGCTTGCCTACCACTCGACTACAAGAACGTGTTGCTTCAAGTTTTGGTGCCCGCCCTTCCATGTATCATCCGTCGAAAGGTCCGTTTCAGGGTTGGTCTTATGCAGATCGCCTCGGGATGCTGAGGCGATAAGAGAATCCCAGGTCTCCAATGCACTGATCACTAATGAGCAGGAAGCCCCCATCGAGCCAACAGACGGGCATCGCCCAGACAAACCTTTACGACTCTCACTCTCTCTCTCTCTCTCTCTCTCGCTCTCTCTCTCTCTCTCACTCTCTCTCAGCCGTTCAGTGACACGTCTTACACCCGCTCCGTCTGGCAGCAGATTCATTGTTCTGCTGGCTGGAAAGAGTTGCGCCGGACTCTGTTACATGCTCATGGACTGCTCCATTCTCGAGCCAGTCTCTCTTGCTCGTATCCTGTGCTTCCGTCCCGTCCCCGAGACGGTGGGCCTCGGAAGGGTGTGGTGAGCCGGCTGCTTCTACGGAATGGAGGGAGCGAGCCAGAGAGAGAGAGAGGGGGAGGCAGAAAACTAGACGCCTCAACCCAGTGCCCGCTTGCGTGGGGATGGGCGGGGGCCGGGGCTGCGCGCTACTGCCGCCTTTAACTGTGTGGAAGAAGAGGCAGAAAACCGAGAGAGCCAAGCGGAAGACCTTCAATATCCTTGCTGCACCATGACTGCACATATTGCTTCCTATACTGCCCAACCTTGACTTTCAATCTATTACTCACAGTTTCGCTTCCGCTATTCCCTACAGGATCTTCGCTCTGAGCCAGGGGGTTGCAACAGGATATTTTGTTTCCGGAACTGGCTCGAAACTATTTCAGAAACCAGCCCGCCGTAGCAGGAATTTGGGGGGCTTGTAACTGGAACTGCCTCTCTAACACATGCCTTGCACTCGCTTTATCACTTGAGGGTTTAGGAGTTTAGGGCTTAAGGCTTAGAGTATTAGTTAACCCTAGTTTTGTAGCAAAAACCATAAGAAACACCAATCGTTTTATTGGGATTCCTAGCAACATCCTAACAACACCCATGTTGTTTTAAAGATCAGCGGGTTTAGGGTTCAGGGTGTGGGGCAGAGGGGGTTCGTCGGCGGGAGTGAACGAAAAGGAAAAGTACAGTAGAGCCTTCAGGAAACAGTGTTAAATGAGAATCGATGAGTTTTGACGGTGGGGTAGATTTCTGGGTTTAGGGTTTAGGGACTGCCCGTCTGGCCGGGGGGTGGCATTGCCGAAATCTGCGCTGCCGGTGGTTTCCCTTCCTCGGCGGGTTTTACTCCAAGCGCCTTATCCATGGACTCATTCAATGACGGGGAGGAAGAGGAGAGGGAAGATGAGAGGAAGAAAAAGGAGATTATGGTTTAGGGCTTAGAGTGGGCTTCGGGTCTGAGGGTAAGGGGTTTATGAGGTTCAAGGATCTAGGGTTTGGGCTTTTCAAGCGTTTACAAGGGCTAAAGGTTTCTAAAGGGCTTTCATTGTTTATAAAGCGCTTCTTAAAGGGCTTCTGACTGTTTCTTAGGAGGGTTTGTAAAGCTTATAAAGGGAATACACAGGTGCCCTTGTAAGCAGAGTTGCAAGGGCCCTCAAAGTCTCAACCCAAAGCCTGGATTCGGTTCCATTGTCCGGCTGGTTTCAATTGCAATTCCCGCTGATTACAGTTGCTAGCCCCAACGCAGTTCCAGTTACATGTCCTTCCTGTTACGTCCTGGTTGGATCCTGCAACGTGGTTCCCGGGACGTCGCGCGCTGGTTCCAGTTACAACCCTCACCCGGTGCCCAATGTGTGGCCAAAGTCTTACCACAGCACGGGTTTGGGTTTCATGTCTGTGCAGTCTCTGCATTCTAAATAAAAGTGCAGTTCATTAGTTGTTTCCTTCCTCTCGAATCTAGGTCCTTCAGGGTCACACTGCCGGGAAGACGGGAGGAGAGGAGAACATCAAGAACGTCACTTCTGTCTTCTGAAGATCCCCTCCGGCAGAAGATGAGTGAATGCATGGTATGAGATCTGCGGGCCAAGATGTGGGCTTCGGGCTTCGGACTGGCAGGGCCCGGAGAACCACGAAGCGGCATGATTTTTTTTGCCCAGTCGACAAGTTTCAAGGGTCCGGGGCGCAGGCCTTGCGGATGCCGCCTTTGCCGCCAACCGCTGCAGGAAGCCTCAGTGTCTCCGCTTCTGTCAGTTGGTGAAGGATCGCCGGCTGGTAGTTGCGACAAGTTTTGGTCACAGTCTGGTAGCCAGACTTGCTGGCGACGGGCAAGCAGTGCTGTGGGCAGAGGCACCACAAATCATGCATGAAGGAAGGGATGAAGTGACGGGTGAGCGCAGTTGCTGAGGTCTTGGCAGTCTTTTGGCGCAGGGTCGTGCTGTGGAGCCTCTCAGCTTCATGCCCGACTTTGTCGGATCATGATGCTGCCTGCCCGGCTCGTTTTGAGATTCCTGCTCGACCTGCTCGGGATTGTTGCTTCGGCAGGACACTGTGGACGGCTTGCGAGAGCGCCTCCAGTATGCTCTGTCGGTCCGAGCCTTGCGCTGACTTGCTGCATGGTCAGCAACCAATGGAGTTTGAGGTTGCGAAGATCGCAGAAAAGGAACAGGATCGCAGAGAAGAGCACGAGCGCGCTTTAGCAAAGGCAGCCCTTGTTTGCAACTCTTGGAAGTTGATGCCAGAAAGTATAAGCTTCAGGTGAAAGCTCAAGCCGCGAAACTCGACACTCAGCCTCATCAGTGTAGCACGTTGCGCGGCTCTTGCTAAGTGGAAGCAGCAGTCTGTCATGACGCAAGGTACCATTAATTGACCCTGATCGCCTCCGTCCGAGCCCAAGCGTGCTTGATTTATTCAGGCACCTGTGGCTTCATAGACTAGGCAAGAAAGCAGCCAACATCTCGGAAGCTGCTCCATCCTTACGAGTCAGCGCAGTCAGAACCTCCAAGTGCAGTCGGTGTTGCGATACAGGTTGCGGCCTTCAAGGAAGCACGTCTTGCTCTTGTCGCTGCACCTCTTCACACAAGGTGCCACTGCAAACTTGCTAGACCTGCGAAATCGCTGCAGCAGGGTTCTATGGGACAGGTCCTCTTCAACCGCCTACGCCGTAGCAACCCTTCGGCGATCTGAGGCTCGCTGCTGCCGGGGAGAGATGGGACTGGGAGAGCTTGCGCTGTTTTCTTTCAACGTTCATTACACTCTGCCGCTGCCGCATGCCCTTTGAAAGCGTTTAACGACCATGCCCGGCTCGAAGATTGCGGCGATACGGTACAGAGTCCACACCAGCATACACGAGCCATCACAGCAGCCCAGACAGACAGATACGTGACTCACACTATTTCTCAGTGATCTGGTGTTCAGCATGGGTGCCGGTCCTCCGTCTGCCCACCGTGCTGCCCTCAGCTAGCGGCATTCGGCAGAGTTCGAGACTGATCCAGCTGCAGTAAGGTTGTTTGCAAACATCCCCAGGCGTTCAATAAGCTGTCCTTCTGGTGTGAAAGTGGTGTGAATTTTGTTAATCGAATCTCAATACAGGTCTTCCCTTTAAACTGTGATCTGTTGATATCCGCTATCCTAAACAGAGGATGCAGCCTTCAGAAACGATAGCCGAGCCGACAAGACGTTTTCACCGCGGCGTTGTGCCTCATCCATCTCCTAAAATGAGGCCGGGACGTTGCGAGACAGAGACTGACGAACCCTCAGCTTTGTCACCTCGCTTGCTTTTCACATCACCGCTCGACTGTGGCTTCGGACCCGCACATGATTCGAAGCTTCTGTCGTCAGGTCGGCTGCTTCGCTGGTTCTCTCGACATTGGGGTTATGGACGTTGACATTGGGGACTGCTGCCTGGGTGCCTCCGCATCGTGGCCTTCCTCGAATCGCACGTTCTGCCTACCGGCCACCACAGGACAGAGTCTTCAGACCCAAAGTCGTTCCATGAGCTAACGCAAGAGCCGCCCAGTGTTGCTGCAATAGGCAACTTCGCGGCACGTGCCTTCACCCGAGGCTGCAACAACGGCTTTGAAGCTCCCGGTAACACCCGGCAGGAGCAATTGGCCATGGTGGCCGCTTCGCTTCGCAGAGAACGCGCGATGATCGAGGAGAAGCAGGAGCAACTTCAGCGGACCCACAGCTGCATTGGTTCCGATGCGAGGCATGTGAAGGAACCTTGGTTTGCGATCGTAACTACGTGGCGTGGTATTGTCTTCTGTCCCAGCATCCAATCAGGACTGCTGCTATACTATCGAAGGAAAAGCGGCGGATCGAGGTGGATTGACGAAGTTGGATGAACAAAAACCCACCCAGCGTAGGACAAGTGCAATAAGCGTGATGGAGTCGCTGTAGTTTCCTGCTTTCAACTCTGGCCTGTGGCAGGGTGAATTGACAGAACAGGCGATCGAACTCCAGGAGTTTAAGTCCAAAGCGGAAGCGACACTGAAAGCAGAGCGAGCGGCGCTCGAGAAGGAGAAAGCTCGCCTGGCCAAAGAGTCCGAGGCACATCGAAGTGAAATTGACCGGTGCAATCACGGTTTTGTTCATCCGGCCTTGCGCGAGCAGTTTGGTCGTTGTGATCGTTGCGTGTGGGTCTCTGTGTGCGTGCCGGCGGGTGGGGGGGCGGGGGGGGAGGTTTGTTTGTTTGACAAGGCACCAAGCCAGCACCCTAGAAACAGGCAGAGAAAGGACCTTTACCTCGGCCTTGTAGTCTGCTTTCCTACAAGGTTTGCTCTTTCAGCGAATGTATACGGCACGCGGATCGGTGAATCACCCCGCACATGTTGCAACCTCTGAGCTTGTCGGGGTGGAGCTGCGCTTGAGGGGTAATCGTGGATTCGGAGAGGGGGGGTCATGCCCTGGCGCGGACAAAGCCATGACGGACCTCGCGGTCTGACGGTCTGCCTCCGAAATGGACAAAGGACCCCCTTATCCAAAGCTAGCCACTTCGGCAGTGCCCGAAAACTCAGGCGTGAACCACACATCAACTCCGGAATGACTCACGACTGGACAAATTAAGTTGGGCACTGCTTGCACTCTCATGCTTGGAAAGGCAATAGTTATCTTGGGAGCAGGGGAACGAGGATGGTGACGTTCGGAATTGTAATGGGAGCGAGGGAGGGCAGATACAGATGGAAAGAGAGCATTGACAAGTAAAATACATGATCAACTATCATCTACAGGTGCCTGCTTCACCCTCTGCTGCAAACTTTGCACAGACCGTTCATGGGCAGCGCGATGTGCGCAGCTTCGACTTTAGCTGCATGGGGTCTATAGCAGGGGGCAGGGAGCCGGATGCGCTGCAGCTCTGCTCAGAGAAAGTAAAATGCAGGCCACATCTACTTAAGACTTGACTGACAGGCTCTCGCACTGACGCAGCAGTCCCTCATGCAGCGAGCGGAATCAATGAGCCAGAGCCAGCCTCAGTTCTTGGCGCCAAAAGGAGCTAAGGTCAACGCAAGTTGCATTTCAAGTACTGGTTAAGGTCTGCCAAAGATGCCGACAGCAACGAACAATCCCTCGAGCTAATTGAGGCTGTGAGGCGTGAGAAGGCCTCGTCTTTGGCTGGTTTAGGGGAGTAAGAGGGGAGACACGTTGCATTTTCGGTGCCTGCCAGCAAAGGCGGCATTGAAGCGAGGGAGGCAGCAGCTAAGGCGAGAAGCTGAGGCTCAGGGTGGGGATAGAGTGGAAGAAAGCTCAGAAGGGCTCTGATTGGGCAGGCGATAGCCGAAGCAAGGCGCCAGCTGGAGGCAAGCATGGACCGAGGCCATGGGCCCCCGCAACATGTGTTTTCCACCCCCTTCCAGCCGGGTTACCACCTTGATTGACCCCCCGGGCAACTTCGACACATACTATTCCCACCCCGTGCGAGCTGGTGGAGTCGACCCCAGCCCTCAAATCCCTAAACCTCCTGACCCTCCCGAACCCTTTGCAACTTCGAAATCCTTGCCTCGCCTGGATTGCCCGAGTGTGAGGTATGGGTGTCTGACTGTTTGCCTGTTTGTCTGTTTGTCTGTCTGTTCCTCCATCTGAATGTCCGCATGTGTGTATTCGTGCATGTGCGAATGGAGTGGAAAAAGTATGTCCAAGGGAAAAAGTATGAGAGGGGTTGACAACTGTGTTCCGTGATCAAAAATGTGTCGTTCGGAGGCCAGCACCCTCACGTCTTCCGAGCTCGCTCCACGGCTCTTTTCCTGTCTCTCTGTCTCTCTGTCTCTCTGTCTCTCTCTGTCTCTCTCTGTCTCTCTCTGTCTCTCTCTGTCTCTCTCTGTCTCTCTCTGTCTCTCTCTGTCTCTCTCTGTCTCTCTCTGTCTCTCTCTCTCTCCATCCTCCACGATCCTGTCGCCAGGGCAGGAGCTCGAGGAGCTGCGAGCAAAAGCAGAGGCATTGGAAGCCGAGGCCCATGTTCGGCTTGGGAGGAAAGCGGGATGGGGCAGTGGGGGAGTCCTTGCACCGGCGATTGAGCTGCATATGCCGCAGCTGCAGGCGGATGCCCTACGCCGCGAGCGCACAGCACTGCAAAAGCAGCGTGCTCGGATTCATGCTGAAGCCGAGGAGCATGCCGATCCTCAGACAGCGCAGCGCGCAGTAATCATGTTTTAGTATGATGACGATGGAAGGAGATTGCTGAAGAGCGAGAGAGCTTGGAGAAAGAGGCCAAAGCTCTTCATCGAGCAGTCGCCCGAGGCTCCGACAGATAAAACCTGGTGCGTACTGTATGAAAGACGACCTAGGGCCTAGGGCTTCTGTGCTTCCTCCGAACTATAGCGGCTGTGGGCCTTAGCGAGGTGAAGAGGTGGGAAAGGCCGACAAAGATCTTCTGGCAGCGCTGCGTGCTGCAGTGGCTTTGCAGGATACATGATAGCTTTGCAGAGTGCGTCTGTCGGCCACTACTCTTCCTCCTCCAGCCCTTTCAGAATCACACACTGCAACAGCTCAGGAACAGCAGCTTGCGCAACAGACAGCAGAATTTCGTGGCTCGGCATCGGCAGATCTCTAAAGACCTCGATGAGTTGCTCATGTCGCCCAACTGAGTCGAAAAGGGCACGCACGAGACATGCATCTGACGAAGGCAACTTCAAAACCCGAGTGGAGCAGCAAGAAAAGTCTCTTGGCCAGAGGGCCTTGGCCAAAGCCGCAACGCCGCTCCTCTCCGTCCTTGACGACTTTGGGAGAGCTCGGCTGGCTGGAAACTCCAATGGACACTTGCACGACATTTTCCAATTGCCTTGGCTTTACCCAGCGCTTCAATGGAGATCTGCGAGATGCAGTGCTGTCAGGAGAAGTTCAGGCAGTGCTGCGTCCACTGCGAAATCGCTTGGTGGCTCCTGGCATTGACTTGTAAGCTGCTGATGTGGAACTTAACATATCTCGGAGTTCCCGAACACAGAAAAAAGCAGGGTCGCAGGGGTTTGCGTCGGCTCTTGGCACCCCAGGCTGTTCTGGAGTCGGAGTTCGGCGTCAGGCCGATGCCCGACACCGTTGGCCAGGACAGTGGTTGGCATTGGGATGCGTTCGGGTGTTGCGTGCCGGAGCTCACAGGCGTTCAACCCAAAGCTCCACGATGCCATCTCCATCAGAGCCGAGGATCGGGTGCCGAAGATGCAGTTCACGAAAGATACCGCAACCCGATGAGGAGAGAGTGTCTCAAACGAACCCAGTCGGACTGAAATTTGAGCATGTGGCATCGGCTAGATCTTTACGGTGCTTCAGACGTGCACGGCGTTTTTGATCGAATCACCGAGCGGCAGTCCAAGGCAGTCCTTCAGAGCTCACGCCACCGTGTGTAGCGGGGGTCGAGCTGAATGAGTTTTGGTGGGAGTCTCGAACTTTGGTCTCAGGCTGCAAGATCAACCAGGCGGTGCTGCCAACACTGCGCCCAAAATCCCAATCCAGCCAAATTGCAGAAGGAGGGTGTGCATACAACCGAGTATATTCAATAGGTGGGAAGCCAGGTATAATTGCTGTCAGACTTTTGTCTCCAGTGAGGTTTCATCGACTCAAAGTGTGCCCAGATTGTTCTTGACACTTGAAAGACGTCGAGTTCTGGCAAGCAGACCCGCTAGCCGCTAGCCCATCATGCTGGCGTTACTTCTGGTCCAAAGGTGCCCCCAGACACCGTGGTTGAGCAGCTGGAAGAGGGCTTCTGCTTCGGTGATTCAGATGAGGTTCTACGACCAGCAAAGGCGCCGCTGCTGTGTTGCACGAACGAGAGGGACAGGCTCACGGTAACGTTTTTGCACATCAATCTTCTTCAGCGTTCACGCAAGTTCCGATCAAGCCAAGCTTTGGGTAGTGCCTGGCTTTGGGTAGTCGCATTTTCTGCCAGGTGATAGTTTCCAGTTCAATGTGAGGGTAGCATCGAGATATTGATTTTTAAGTGAAGGCATTGCATCTGCCCTAGTCGCATTTTCTGCCAGGTGATAGTTTCCAGTTCAATGTGAGGGTAGCATCGAGATATTGATTTTTAAGTGAAGGCATTGCATCTGCCCTTTGTCTGCAATTTTCAATGCCATGCCCAAGCCTGCCTCGAAGGTGGGTGTACTAGATTGCACCATGAAGTGTGCACTTGCCTGGCATGTCATCTCCCGAAGGGAGCAGTTTCAGCCTCATTTTCGTTGCTATAGACGCTGGGTTCGCACAGAAGGTACAGGATTGTACAGAGGCGTCGAGCAAGCAAGAAAACGCCTCTGCGTGCACCTGTTTGTCCTTTTCGGAGACCCGACCTTCTGCCTTGTCTCTGCAGCGCTTCAACTTGCAGGCGGCTATCCAGAAAGCATGCTTGGAGCCATCTTTTAATGTCAATGTGCGGTCCTGGCTGCGCAAGCATCAGTGTCTTGGCACGATTGATTTTGAAGCCAAACGTGTTCCACACCACACGATTCCACACTGTAAAGGCAAGGCGAACATGCCTCGTGAGTGAATCAGGCTGGATAGCTGTTTCGATGTGCTGGCTGTCAGAGGCTGGGAATGGTTTGTGGAGCTTTCGTGCATTCGTAAGCCAGCCCTGGAATGACCGTTCAAGAGCGACTCTGATTGCGGAGTTGCCAGAAGCTGCAGGATTTGATGGTTACATAAGCCTAGCCCAAAGCTGGAGTCCTTATCCATTGCTTCTGCACGGGTTTAGGCTTCATGAACAAGTTCGCACTGACACTGACCTACACCTGGGTTTTGGAGTCTGTGGGTACCGTGCTTAGGACGACACGGAACTCTTTGCGATTCCGTGCGTTCACAGATGAACGCTGCCGTGGGATTACAAAACCTTTCGCCTTCCGATTCTACAGGCGAGATCAAACGCGAGCACCCTGTTTACAATCCTTCGGTCGACCCTGCAGCATCACATGTCTTCTGCTTTGGCCCGGAATTTTCGAGAATCTGGCGTTTGAGGGGTTTTGGATTCAGGGCTCGTCCTCCAGGCTTGGAGGTGTGCTCAAGCCGACAGCTCGTAAGGCAGCATTCAGGGTTTGGGTTTGTATCTGACTGGTGTCCGCAATGCTGTTGTTTCCGTTTAGCAGCTTTGCCTCATGACACAGACGGTGTCTTCGAAGCAACCACGTGAAGCACCTGTGATCGAACAACAGGAGTAGGGGCAGGTCAGCGCATTTGGCCTGTGCAGTAGAGCTGGCAGCATAGTAGAGCTAGCAGCATAGCTGGAAGGCCCCACTCGCGGTTATTCCCCGCACTCTAGCCGCTAGCTAGCCACTGTAGTCACTGTAGGTCGACTGCACGCTCGAAAGCTTTATTCGTCAGGTGTTCTCGAATCTCTCCAGCTCAAGGAAACGTTTCAGGCCCGGACACGGACGCACAGAGGCTGCGGGCACATGAAGAGGGGCAGAACTCCTCTGCAGAGCATGGAGGCTGATGCAACCCAGAGCTTGCCCGGAAGATTTGTCGATGCGCTGGCGAAGGTCCCTCCAGCAGCCTGTTGATGCCTGTGTCGCTGTGTGGGATTGGTCGGAAGCGGGTCAAGAGCATCCAATTGACAGCCCAGCGCTGCGATGTCCTGTGAGGCGTTGTACGAAGGTGGTGACCTGCGCCGTGTGCATGGAACCAGACAGCTGCCAGACGGCTGGGTCAGCACGGCTGGCCCTTGTGCAGAATGTGTCCACCTCCTGTCAGCTGCTTTTGCAGGGAGCGGGCTTGAAGTTGCTCATCAGTGCGAATCTGCCAGGAGATGGTCTACTCTCGCAGTGCAGGCACAGAGCCCAGAAAATGGCCAACACGACTTGCATCCAACAGCATCGAGGTCTCTTTTATTACCACGAGATTCCCAAGGGCGGGGCGCAGAACGGGCGAACACAATGGCAGTTTCCAGATCTGCAAGCTGAGTCTTGGTATAATCTAGGGCTGTTCCGCCATTTGCAAGTGCTTCAGATAGAGTTGACAAAAGGCCTGGGTGAGGCCGATCAACATCGTGCAGAGTACTTGAGCTGAAGATATGAGTTTGGCGTTTCTACTGCTACTCGGACGAGGCTCAGAGTGAAAATTGTCTTACAGCTGAGGCATGCGCAAGCCAGGGACATGTAGCAGATTGTAGCAGTGGGAAAACCCACTAGCGAACGCAGGATTTCCGATTCCCCCGGTTGGGCCCCTACAAAAACTGGATATTTCCGGAGCCAGACTATGATCCGACCGTGGGCTGGATGGGAGGAAAGGCCGGAAGCAAGGAACTATGGAAGACCTGCGAATCTTGGTTTGGTAAGTCTCTGCTCCCCAAGGAGTTCAATCCTCCTGAAGTTCCGAACGCCTTGACTGCATGTGAAAGGCAGGTCCTGGCACCTTCGCACCGCTATTTGTTGCAGAGTGGTCTCACCTTCCAGTCAGGGGCGCCCCTTGCACCGGCGTTCCATATGTGGAGCTGGATAGTGGAGGCCAGGGATAGCCGTGCAGAGTAGATTCGGCATAAGCAGTGAAGGTTGTGCTTGTGAGTGAGCTTGCGCATGTGCTTGTGGTGGTGAATGTGGTTGTGGTTGCGAGTGTTGTGGCGGGGGTTGTGGTTGTGGTGGTTGCGGTGGTGGTTGTTGTTGTTGTTGTTGTTGCGGTGGTGGTGGTTGCTGCTGCTTTGCTCAGGTGCAAAGGCAGTCTCACACGCCCGCAATGAGCAGAGCCCGCTCGCTCAGCGTCCAATAAAATGGTTGCTGCTGCTTGTGGTGTTGTTGTTGTTGTTGGTGGTGGTTGCTGCTTTTTATGTTGATGTTTCTGTTGGCGGTGGTGTTGGTGTTGGTTTTGGTGTTGATGTTTGTTGGTGCTGGTCTTGGTCTTGTTGTTGTTGTGGTTGTTGTTGGTGGCTTCCAGCAGGTAGCTGGTAGCAGTAGCGGCCCGTGGCAGCATCCCTTTTCTTTCCAGAGGTACAAGCATTGCGGCATTTACGTGTTCGTCTGTTTATGACTCGGCAGGGGAGCCTCTGTGCTTGCTGTGCGGGCAGAGAGGCAAGGCTTGCTGCTTTCTCAGCATCCGTATCGTACTGTGGCCGTGCTCATGATCATAGTTAGCTTTGCAGGTTTGGAACACTTTGCTGGAGCTGCTCACGCAGACAAGATTCTGACATGGTCGGGGATTCACCAACGCAAGTGCTCCCAGTTGCATGCCGCTGAGAGTTGCAAGCACCATAGGCTGTGTGTCAAGCGTGAAGAGTGGTGTGTAAATAGTTGTGCAACTTTTCAAATTCCCCACTTGCCAGATAGTCAAGTCAAGACTTTCGCATCATGCAATACAGCCCGACGAAAGAATTAAGCGGAACAAAGACAAGGGAGGCATAGAGGCAAAGGATGATACCGTCGACATGTTGAAAGCAGTTCGGTAGGATTTGATGAGAAGGCTCGGCCACTGGGAAAAGCCAGCCCGGAGAGGATTTGAGGTTCACGGGTCTAGAGTCTAGAGTTCAGGGTTTAGGGTTTAGGGTTCTTTCTGCCAGAGCGTTCTGATTTGCTTCTCATGTTTTCTGATAGTGCCGTTGCATTTTAGTTTTCTCTGAATTGGCACTGCTTGTTGTCCTAATCTGTTCCGCCACTGACCTGCCCTCTAGCAATTCCCCTGACATTTCATGATATCCAAGGTCTCTCTCAGGTTTTACGAGAGCTGTCAGCACAAGCGATGCTGCCAGGCGGCAGCCAGAGGTCACACTCTTGTGATAATCGCACTTATCCCGGCTGTGATTCTCGAGCATTTGCGGCAGAGTTTTCACTGAGGCTACCAGCCTCGTCGGGAGGAAAGGCAGTAGAGGAAGATGCCGCACTGGCGAAGGCGGAAGAAGAGCTCAGGCCATCGATCATCGCACAATCTTGCTTCGTTTGCAGGTGTGGCTTGAGGAAGCTCGACGTGCAGCTGTGATCCCAATTCTCGACTTGATATCCAGCGACGAAGGGTTTGTCCGAGAATTCCTTTTGATGAGGTCTTCGATTCTGATGCAGAACACCAAGACGTTGAGGTGCAGCCCCTCTTCATCTCAGACACTTAGGAAATCCCTTCTGCAATTTCGTGCCTGGTCAAGGTTTGCCGTATCTTTTGGCACCTGCTGCTCGAGCCCTTCTTCAAAGCCGTTCGGCTGGTGAGTGTGAAGGAGGTGCCTTTAGAGCTGAAGTCCAGAGTGCTACACAGTCGCAGTTGAAGCTCCGGCTCTTGCAGGGTTTGGACAGGGCCATCTACTTCAGTGGGCTGCCCGAGCCGAAGTGCCTTGGCAGACGTGGCCTCTTCCAATCTCTTCCAGCTTCCTGTCGATCCCGGCACTCGACGCTGTGAAGGTGGGCAGACATGCCCTGGCGCATGCCACTTCCACCTCGCTCCGGACAAGACTTTACTTGGTGTTGGACTTGGCATCGTGGCATTGCCTGTCATTTGTGAGAGGCACGGCGCGCAAGACCAGGACATGAACGACAGCTGCAAAGGGTCGAACATAACCAAACCTGCGAGCGAAGTCCAATGGACAGCCAAGCACATCTGTCACAAGAGGACGCCATCTTGAGTAAACACAAGAGCAGGATGCGGAGAACTGCATCGTTTTGAGTGAGGCCCTATCATTCCTCGTTGAAGCTGTCGCCGTCGACACCGCGTGAGGCCTGCTGCATGCACGTGGTACACATCGCGGAGCCCTGTCTTCTTGTTTCCAGGTCTTCAATGCCCTGTCTGCGCAAGCACTCCTCCAAGAAGGACTGGCTCCTCAGGACAGATGCGCCGGAAAATCTGCGTCTCAAGCTTCGAGTATCTAGATCCTGCAATCAAACGACTTGAACCCGGCATTGGCAGGAAGGTGAACACAGGGGAGGTCTCTGGTGTTCTTTCTGCGCTTGGCTAAGAGACTCTTTGATTCCGTCTTTGTGCAGTGTTTGGCTGGGCTGCAGTATCTTACCCAGGCTGCAAGCCAGTGCCGGCAGCCTAATGGGCTTGTGAACTGTATTCTGCTGCCTGTACTCCGCTGCTTCAGCGGATTCTCGCATGTCAGGAAGATTCTCCAAGAGCACTTGGATCGAACTTCTCGAGAGGCCCCCAAGATGCTCTGCTTTCATCCCCTGTCTGCTGTCGCGCTTACGTTAATCTTTACTATTACTAGGCCCAGGAGCACATGCGAGCGAAGAGCAGCTGTCAAGCGGTGGCGGACAAGCTACGAGTTGGAGGCCAGGGGGGTTGCTCGGCTCTGTTCCCCCCGCCAGCCGACAGGTGTAGCAACGAAGCCGATGTAGCGCTGCTCTGTTTTGAACCGACGTTGTGCTGAGCCCTGGCATGCCGCTGCTGCTGGCAGGCTGGCGGCTACGCCGTGAAGGTCTGCAAATCCTGAAGCAGCGTGGCCCAGCGGCGATTATCAGAATGTGATCGCCTATGGACACAGCACCACGACCTTGGAACCATAAGCCAGGATTTTACTGCGGTCTTTGCAACGCATCGGGAAGCTGGATGCAAATCTGGGATCACCACAGAAGCCATCACCACCAGAATGCGTGCGCCGAGTGTCCTTTGAAACAAGTCCGTACTCCCGCCAGTAGCTAGGATTTAAAATGTCTGTTTATGGTGTCTAGGTACATGGCCCTGCGGTCGAGTCGATCACCTGCGGCACTTCAAGCACACACCAACAACGAACAGTTCAAGGAGGCTGCGTGAAAGTCATTGCGACATGGCACCCAGACATCGGCAGCTTCGCAAGGCAGAAGAAAAAGCCTGGCAAGCTGCATTCGATGCCGATCGCAATGCAGTCATTCAGGCTAGCCTGCTAGCCTGCCGGCGTGAGCAATGAAGTCCTCTTTGGAACCACCGCTGTGCTGCAGGTTTAAATTGGGACGCTTCCTTATTCAGCTTGCCAAAGGCATAGCTATACCAGCGTCTGGCGTGAAAAGGAGTGAGGCAGCTGAATTCCTACCGGCTTCAGCCTTTGATCAGAGTGAGTTCTTTTGGTTCAGGCTCTGTGGGGAGCTCCCGGCTCAAGGACGGAGGAATGAATTTGTGAATTTGTTGGTTTCACCAGCTCCATGAGCCAAGCTGCCACGTCTCAGTCATGTCTCCACCTTGTGGAGCACACTTCCCTCCTGCAACAGCTTTCGAAGAAAGGTAGGTGGCAGCAGGCTTGGGATGCGCAAACTCACCTGCCAACAAGAAGGATCCACGGGGACCAGATGAGTTGCACGTCTTTGTTGAAGAGTCTGCGACATCCAGGAAGATGGGATCTGGCGCTGAGCTTTTGCAGCAAACTTGGCCACACTGCCGTGAGGGTGAACCAGTTTGTTTTCAACGCTTTGATCAGTACCTGCACCTACCTGAACGCATGGCAGTTCGGGCTGGCCGCATTGATTTGCATGGGCGTACTTCGTATCTGCCGGGATACCATCAGCTACAATACGGTGGCTTGGCCGCGCGGAGCTTCAGACGTCCTCCCCCGGTGCTTCAGAGCTCGGCTCCAAGTCAAAACCTGAGCATGGCGCTCTCCTTTCTTCTGCTTGCGTACAACCGTCAGCGTTCCATTCAGCTACAAGGGGCCCCTAGGTTTTGAGAGGGAACCATCGGGGGTCACATTATGAAGAACTTTCTGGCTATACTAACACACTCTGCGCAGGGTAGCAATCACACGATCATTGTGGCAGTAGGCCTGGTTCTGCTTCTTCAAGGGCCTCCTGCAGGCACTACTTGCAGCACGAACTCTCTGGTGCAGCGTGCTTCACTCCGCATCACGCCGTAGCGAGCCGGGACACTTCCGTAGCGTGCAGCAGACAGTCAAGGCTAGTGCAGGGGGAAGCATGGTCGGCTAACAGAAGGTTCTTACAGGAAACAATGCTTTCCGTCATCCAAGCAGCTCAATTGCACCTGTAGGGCTGGTCTACGCCTCTTTCTTCGGGATCCTAACAACTAGACCGACGTGTTCGGCTAACATCCTGAATGCCGGCAGAAGGCGCTGAGGTGCTGGCGGACCTGCTATTGCTAGACGTTGTGTTTGTGCTTTGAAGCCCTAAGCCTTCCCTAAGTTGCCGTGAACGGCCTAAGGTGGTGGCTGCATGTGCAACGCGGCAGCTGCATGCCTGGCAAGCTGCCCTTGGACTCCTCAACAAAGGGAACTTTGCAAAAAGAGACACGATCAGCTGCTCGGCTCCAAGCTGCTACTGGTTTTTGTGCCTTCTTTCAAGAGGCCAAAACAGCAGGGGAATTTGTTGAGACCAGGTCAAAGTGCCGCTATGGCCGGTTGCGCCAGCAATAGCCTCTGGCTTTGTGCCTTGGTGCTGCAACACGAGACAGTCGACTCAGGCATCGAGACGAACGCGATTTTGTGGAACACGTACCTGAATGCCTTAGAAGGTAGTGGCGAGTGGGGCATATTGCTGGAAGCGCTGCGGGGCATGCAATGCATCAGTCTGAAGCCATCCCCGACAAGTCTCACTCCTGTCGTCAACACAGTCGGGTCTTTAAGTTCTTGGGATCGCGCAATCTTTATGCGAGCAACGTCTGGACTCTACGATCTCATCCTGCTGAACAGCGCAATGTGTGCATACGGCGCGGGGCACCAATGGAAGCCGGCGCAGTCGTGCCTGGAGGCGATGAGGGAGATGCGCTGCTACGACAAAGCAAGCCTCAGTGCAGCGATTACATCGTGTGAGAAGGCGAGTGAGTGGCGCTTTGGCCTCCAGCTTGTGCGGGAGCTCAGCGTTGCGGATTCTGTCGGTTGCCGTGATGCAAAATGGATTTATACACTCAGTCACTCAGGATGATGGTTAATCATCTTCGGGCCTGTTCGGGGCGAGTAGACAAAGGCTGTTATTTTTCGCTGCCAGCAAGGGCGCGTTCTCGGCCTCTTTCTCTTGTCTCCGAAACGGAGCATTGTTTTCACAGCTCTCTTCTTGCGGCCGTGTCTGTACCGTGATCATGATTGCAGTCGTTGCCTTGGAGCGCCGTACATGCACGCACGCATTCACACGCCCGCAAATGCGCACACACGCACATGACACATGCATACATACATGCATACATGCGTGCATACATACACACGTACATACATATCATGTCATATATGCATGCATACATACATTCTTCCATGCATGCATATGCATACATGCATGCATATGTCCATGCAACCATGCAGCCCTCATTTTGGCTTGAACGCCACGCGGAGGCGCACATGGATGTATGTATGTACGTATGTATGTATGTACAAATATATGGATGTCTGGATGCACGCATGGATGTATGAGTGTATTGTCTGTATGTATGCATGCAAGCGCATACTTACAGTATGTATGTACAGACGTGTGCATGCATGCATGCATGCATGCATGCATCTCTGCATGCACATATGAAAGCATGTATGTTTTTGTTTGCCAGCCTCGGGCGTTGTTGCTGCTTGCTTGCTCGTATGTTTGTATGTGGTCACAATCCATGTGGAGCGATTAGATGCATATATGATTGCACAAGGTAGTAGTTGCGTACTTACAGGTTTGTGTGGGCATTATAACCTATGCGGTTTAGTTGGAGAACCTTCTTGAACCTATGTAAAGGCAGAGCAAGTGCGCAGAGTCATCTAATTTTCCATGTTGCGTATATATATATATATACATACACAAAAAATGCGTATGCGTATGTGATCGTATGTGTATGTGTATATATAACCTTTTCATTTTCTGTGGGGGAAACATGGTGCTTATGCAGACAGATGGTAGTGGAGATGGGAAGGGGAGCCATTGCCGATGCAGCATAGGCAGACGATCCTGCATTAGTGCCTCCTGGAATCAGATCGAAGAAGCAGACCCAACACAACGAGGCTCACAGTCCGCCTTGCAATGCTTGCAGATAAGGTTTTGGCGCAGCAATGAGTGTGGCCGAAAAAGCTGGGCACTGGCTGATAGCCGTGAACCTTCTTCGTAGCTTGGCGGAATTGCCTGTCATTGCCTCTGTCTCTTTTGTTTCTTCCTGAGCTCTTTGTGCACAGCCTGCATGGAGGTGGACATGATGCAAGACACAGCCCTATACGGTGATGTCGATTTTCTACTGTAAGACACTTTTGCTTGGATACTGGTTAGTGTCAGCCCAATAAGGTGACCTGCGCTTGCAGCAAGTGTTG
Organism: Symbiodinium sp. CCMP2592; assembly: GCA_905221615.1. NCBI lineage: Eukaryota > Dinophyceae > Suessiales > Symbiodiniaceae > Symbiodinium > Symbiodinium sp. CCMP2592. The sequence continues at coordinate 190,353 of CAJNDT010000193.1, forward strand.
GTCTTAGTGTCTGAGCCGTGCTTACAACTTTGAGCCGGGAAAGGTCAAACATGTTGCCGTGCTGCGAGGTGGATGCTGACGAGATCCATACCAGTGCTTGTATCAGTGCATGTGAGAGGGCAGAGGCGCAGAAAGACAGCCGGTCGGATTGAGGCCCGGGAAGGGCAGAGCGCGGACATGAAGTCCGGCGTGCTACGTCAAAAAACACGATCACACTTGAGCTTCTGCGTGAGCTTTGGTCAGCAGAGCTCAAGAGTGATCCAAGCGAGGAAGGATCGTCTTCCATTCGACTGAGGCGGCACCTGGACCTGTAAAATGTGCTGGCGGCCTTTGGCGTTAATTGCGTATACTAGAGTTACTAGAGATCGAGCAGGAATTTGTTAGACGTGCTTTGAGGGTACACTTCGATGCCTTTCATGTGTAGTGTATGCATGCCGCATGCCGCATGATCTGTGCATATACAGCGAACCGCAACATAGCTCATTACGGAGAGGCATGCTGAAAATGATCTGGAACAAGGGACAGCGCAAGTCTCGCACGGGCCTTGCTCGTCTATCTCGCACATGTCGTTTAATTTACGTACAGGCTTGGGATGCTGATGAAATGTACCCAAACGGCTGCAGGTGCGGAAGATGCCTTCATAATTAGGGTGGGCAATGGAGGGCATGTCATGTTGCCCACAATGCGCATCTACTGGCACACCAGCAAGTCTGCAACGTACAGTGTAGCAATGCTCATCCAATTATGTGCTTCTGCGCATCTACTGGCACGCCAGCAAGTCTGCAGTCTACTGGTGCTTATCCACATATGTGCTTCTGTCAGCTTCGGATTGTGCAACTGCTGGTGAGCGACAGGCTTGTCGTAGATCCACATGGGGGCTATCATGTTGCCCACAGCATATGCGGACTGAGCGCATCCAGTGGTGCACCAGTCCGTCTACAGTGGAGGCACACACGGCAAAGCTCATCCTAATTATGTGCATCTGTCAGCTTCAGATTGTGCAACTGCTGGTGAGAGACAGGCACGTCGTGCATCCCACGAAAGCCTTGTACTTGCAGAAGGGGCAATCAGACAGAAGCCAGGGGAGCCTTGTCATGTTGCCCACAGTACCAACTGCAGATCATGCGTATCTGCTGGAGCATGCTGGCGCACCAGCCTGTCTACAGTCTAAGCAAACGGGAAAAAGCTCATGCTAGTTTAGAATTGCGTAACTGCTGGTCAGAGATGCGCGCCGTGTACATGAACACAAAAGTATTTTGTGGAAGATGCTCAGGCAGCAGCTACAGGGGAGGTCATGTTGCCCACAGCATATGCGGACTGTGCGCATCTACTGGCGCGCCAGTTCGTCTACAGTGGAGGCGCACATTGCAAAGCTCATCCTAATTATGTGCATCTGTCCGCTTCAGATTGTGCAACTGCTGGTGAGAGACAGGCCCGTTGTGCATCCTCCCATGATGTATGCGTGCCGAAGCTACAACATACAGTACGTAGCCATTGGGGAAGCCTGTCGTTCTGCCCAATCCTCGCACGCACGGACTATGCGCATCTACTGGTGCACCAGTAGGCCTACAGTGGAAGCGCATGTGACAAGTGAAAGCTGATCCAGTTCAGATTGCGAAACTGCTCGTGAGAGACACGTACATTGTACGTCGCCAAAAGACCTGTACTTGCCGAAGGGGCAATGAGGCAGCAGCAAGGGCCGGAGGCCTGTCAAGGTGCCCACAGCATATGCGGACTGTGCGCATCTACTGGCGCGCCAGTTCGTCTACAGTGGAGGCGCACATTGCAAAGCTCATCCTAATTATGTGCATCTGTCCGCTTCAGATTGTGCAACTGCTGGTGAGAGACAGGCACGTTGTGCATCCCACGAAAGCCTTGTACTTGCAGAAGGGGCAATCAGACAGAAGCCAGGGGAGCCTTGTCATGTTGCCCACAGTACCAACTGCAGATCATGCGTATCTGCTGGAGCATGCTGGCGCACCAGCCTGTCTACAGTCTAAGCAAACGGGAAAAAGCTCATGCTAGTTTAGAATTGCGTAACTGCTGGTCAGAGATGCGCGCCATGTACATGAACACAAAAGTATTTTGTGGAAGATGCTCAGGCAGCAGCTACAGGGGAGGTCATGTTGCCCACAGCATATGCGGACTGTGCGCATCTACTGGCGCGCCAGTTCGTCTACAGTGGAGGCGCACATTGCAAAGCTCATCCTAATTATGTGCATCTGTCCGCTTCAGATTGTGCAACTGCTGGTGAGAGACAGGCGCGTTGTGCATCGCCCCAAGATATATTCTGTACGTGTGCAGAAGCTGCAGCATGCAGTACGATGCAGTACGTAGCCATGGGCGAAGCCTGTCGTTCTGCCCAATCCTCGCACGCACGGACTATGCGCATCTACTGGTGCACCAGTAGGCCTACAGTGGAAGCGCATGTGACAAGTGAAAGCTGATCCAGTTCAGATTGCGAAACTGCTCGTGAGAGACACGTACATTGTACGTCGCAAAAAAACCTGTACTTGCCGAAGGGGCAATCAGGCAGCAGCAAGGGCCGGAGGCCTGTCAAGGTGCCCACAGCATATGCGGACTGTGCGCATCTACTGGCGCGCCAGTTCGTCTACAGTGGAGGCACACACGGCAAAGCTCATCCTAATTATGTGCATCTGTCAGCTTCAGATTGTGCAACTGCTGGTGAGAGACAGGCACGTTGTGCATCCCACGAAAGCCTTGTACTTGCAGAAGGGGCAATCAGACAGAAGCCAGGGGAGCCTTGTCATGTTGCCCACAGTACCAACTGCAGATCATGCGTATCTGCTGGAGCATGCTGGCGCACCAGCCTGTCTACAGTCTAAACAAACGGGAAAAAGCTCATGCTAGTTTAGAATTGCGTAACTGCTGGTCACAGATGCGTGCGTTGCACATGCACAGACAGTTATGTTTGTGGAAGATGCAATTAGACAGCAGCACAGGGGAGGCTTGTCATGTTGCCCACAGTATATGCGGACTGAGCGCATCCAGTGGTGCACCAGTCCGTCTACAGTGGAGGCACACACGGCAAAGCTCATCCTAATTATGTGCATCTGTCAGCTTCAGATTGTGCAACTGCTGGTGAGAGACAGGTACATCGTACATCTGCGGAAATGTAGTCATGCACCCCGCATATACGGACTGTGCACCAGTCCGTCTACAGTACGTCAAGCGCAAGTGAATGTCAAGAGTCGTCCGAATTGCATACGTGCTGTTGGCATCCTCGAATCTTTTTGCAAGTTTGTTTCTCAAACTGCTTCCGCTTTGACTTCGTGGTGCTTGGCCATCGTCTTCCCGTGCGGAGCCAAGTTTGCTTGGATTGTAAATTGACGCATGCTCCGATGAAATTCGGCATAATCCAGCCTGTGGTGTCTCAGGCCCGCTCATCATGAAGATGTCAAAGGGCACTGCTGAGAAGAGTGCCGGGGAGCCCGTCTTTGCGACGCGTCCTGTGGCCGATCGGCCAGAGCAGCCCTTTCAGGAAAACGACGCAGGACAAGAAGGTTGGGACCTCACTCAGCTGCTTTCTGATGCCTCGCCGCGCCTCGCCGAGGTGTTGTGACACAGCCTGAGCAGTTTACGACAGTGGTCGGGGTCGGCGGGGGTCGCTTCAACAAGCAGCAGTCTGGGGTCAGTGACTCGAGACCTACACAGGCAGCTGGATCCTTCAGAGATTCCATGAGCAAAGGTCAGCGCAGTCAGCTACCTCTCTGCCCTTTCCGAGACTTTTGCTGAGATTCGAGAAGCAGCTGCTCTGATGAATAAAGGGAGAGCAAGCTGTGGCACGATTTGCGCTGAGCAGATGGCTGTTCGACTCGAGTTTGTCGGAATTCTAAGGGCCCTCTACTGCTTTCATCGCTGTGCCTGGTGAGCGCACTGGAGGGAGCGGACATGGCCCTGCTACCTGCCGGACACCCAGCCACAGACTGCCGAGGCACTCGTGCCATGGCATCGCGTTTGCAAGCCCTTGGATGGCCCGAGGCCGTGTTTTACGCACTTCAAACGGATCTTGGCCTGCACCTGAACGACCTCGCCACCATGACCCTCATCCAGGCTCATCAGCCAGATTCAGCGACTCTGAATCATTGAAGTGTCGGAACGGCCTTTGCTCCAGGGTGTGACATCTTCAGCAGTGGCTCCCTTCTGGGGCATTATCGCCGATCGAGGCATCTTGAAGAGGTGCGCACTGCACGGCTCTGGTTTCACGCTGCAAGCAGATCCCCAAGCAGATCAGGAAGACCATCATCATCATGGGCTGCATCCTCCAGGGACTTGTCACCATGTTGCTGTCGGTGGTCGATCAGACCCCTGGCTCACCGTCTTTGTGAAGCTGTGCTGCCTTCGATTGCCTCTGTTGCAGAAACTATTCGATGAGGATGGTCGGGATGACGTTGCTACGAGCACTCAACGGAGCGCCCTCTCATAGCTTGTAGTCGCGTTTGCACATCAGACTGACCTGTGGCCAGGAGCTCTTTTGGCCTCTTTGCGACCGGTGGCCAATGGAGTCATTGCCGATGTGACGTCGGAGCAGAGACGTGGCAAGGCAAGGTTGATAGGGCCAGGGTAGCCCCAGCATTTGTGCCGCCAAGAATCGCCCTGTGGCCTCCGCACTGTACAGCAGCAAAGACGTGGTGCAAAGACGTGGTTGGCTGCGGGATCTGTCAACTTCCCGTCTCCTTTGGCGACACGAGCTTGTTCAGGTCTATGGCTTTGTCCAGCTGTGCTCCAACGTTGGCTTGATGGCCACCGACTAATCATCCCACAGTTGCAACCCGATGAAGAAATCGGCTTAGGCCTTAACAGCATCTCTGCTTTGCTTCAGGCAGGTGGCCTCATCGGAACACCTCTGTCCACTCAGCTGGTCTGGGGCTGGCAGGCGAAGTGAACTGTTGCCGGGACAGATCAACTGGATAGCAGCAGGTTTTTTGTGCCGGGCTATTTGAGCTGCGTTCAACATTTGGAATCGTGTGCACAAGATGCTATCGTCACATGCTCGCGTACTCTTTTGCATATACAAGTACGTCCACATTGAGAGACTTCTGCAGACGCAGGACAAACGGGCAGACACAGACAGAGACGGACTGACAGACAAACTGACAGACAGACAGTTGAGAGACTTCTGCAGACGCAGGACAAACGGGCAGACAGACAGAGACGGACTGACAGACAAACTGACAGACAGACAGAGACAGGCAGAGACCGACAGAGACAGACAGACAGACGCACGGACGGACAGACGGACAGACGGTGTAGACATGCATATACACATCTACACATCCATGCGCACATGCGCATCTGGACGTTTGTATGCAATCCATGTACAAAGATGCCTTTACTTTTTTTAGCTGCATTTCGGCATGCACGCATCCAACACGCCTGGCTTTCTGTTGGAAAAGCATGTATCTGCTGTGTAGTAGGAGAGTTGGCCCTAAGTCTGGGATAGTGTCATCGTAACCCTTGGCAGCATCTACATTCTCGAGCGTGCCCCGAATGGTCCTAGCGAGATGTGTTGTTGATTCTGGTGGACTGGAAACACCGACAGCCGCAGGGATGGAGGATCTCCTTCATTGGCATCGGGTCGCTGTCTGTTTTGGTCGGCCTCTTCGCCGTCGCTGCCTTACTAGAAAGTGAGCCCACAAGCCTGTGCATGGCTGAAACTTGGCGCAAGAACCCCGTGTGAGCTGCCAGGCGTGCACGATGACCGAGCCAGAGCGTGAGAACTCTGGAAAGGGAGCAAAGGCCACTCGATTACTTGCAAATTGTCATCAGTTGCTTCTGTGTGGGGAGCTTTTCAGCTTTGCTTCCCCTCAGCTGTCGGTTCACGCAGGAACGTGGTGCTTTAAGGCCACGTGTGCGTGGCTGCATATGTGCCTGTTCCATGTGTGAACCTTACCTCCGACACTTTGAGGCAAGAGCTTGGGAAGCTGCTGAGTTACTTCCGCATGCCAACTTTCTGTGCAGGAACCCCAACATGCAGTGATTCCTTGTGAGGATGGCAGCGCAAGCACGTACAGAACTAGCAACAACATACGGGGCTGTTCGTACTCGGGGGGGAGGCTCCCTTCAGACGGCAGCCACCATGGCATGCTTTCACAGCCTCCTTTCACTGTGTCTGAGGCGTTGATCTTTCAGGGATGGCTTGGCCCTGAGATGCCTCAGCGAGCGGATGCGAGGGGATGGCATCGCCGGTAGACCTGGCAGACCAGGTTTGGAAGCATCCCATGGAATGCGATGGGGTATTCCACTCTCTTCTACCAGGTTGGTGGAATTGGTGATGCCATCGCCTCAGACAGCACCCACCTAGGTCCAAGAACAAGGCACCGACCTCAACCGGTTTCGGGCTGCGCAAAACCGAAAGCTTAAAGCTACCGACACAGCAGCACAGGCGAAAGCCGCCATCCTGGCAGCCGTCGGCCAAGCTTCCGGTGCCATCGGAGGCCTCCTTGGAGGCAGGGGGCCAACCTGGGCGAACGACCTGGAAGAGTTTAGACTAGTTAGATGTTTGTAAAGGCGATTGTAATTTCAGAATCCGCCTTGGCAGGCCTGATTGGTGATCGGCTCTCCAGGAGCTGCCCAATGCACGGCCGCCCCCTCACGGCACAGATCTCTGTTCTGCCCGATGCTCGGCAAAATTGCGTTGCTCTTTGGAGAGCAATGTTCGATCTCAAATACCTGCAGATGCGGCATTCCGGTGGCATACCTCATCTTCATGGTTGAGCCACCGGAAGGCCTTCTGTCAGATTCCGCCAGCTCCAAGTCGTCTCCTTGGTCCTTGGATCTCAACTTCCAGGTGAGGGGGCCTTTTTCTACTACCTGGGGCCGGCCGCCCAGAGACTCTGCAGTCCTTCAGCTTCCGAGGCTCCAGACTCTCCAGGCTTTCTTGTTGAGTGGAAGCTCAGGCTTGTGACCTTCATGGGGCTTACCGCGACCTGGTGCCGGAACCCGAGTGATGCTATGGCGCTATGGCTCCCTCTCTCTCCCTATCTCTCCCTATCTCTCCCTTTCTCTCCCTTGCTCTCCCTCTCTCTCTATCTCTTTTTCTTTCTCTTTCTCTCTGGTACTTTTCAGATGCAGTCGTAGAGTTTATGCCCTGCCGGTCCATGCTCTGTGATCTTCTGCTATGCCAAGTACGGATGCAAAAACGTCTTTCAGTGTCGGTGCGTATACATTTGCATGCATGCCGGCCGGGATGTATGCATGTATGTATGTATGTATGTAGATATGTAGTTCTACTTCTGTCTGTCAGTCTATCTATCTGACCCTTGTGTGTGCGCCCTTACATAGAGAGGAAGGTGACAGAATCTGATTCTAAATGACATGCAATCTGTCTATGCCATGTCGTCTGCAATCGTTGAATTGGAGAGTTGCGATGCCCGGAGATCTTTCAAGGAGTTTCTCAGAAGCGGTCGGATCTGAGGTGGTGTCGGGGTGAACCTGCCCATTTTGACCGAGATTGTGGGGAGCTTTTCGACACAGTAACCCAGCGGTCTTATTCTCTTGGTCCACAAGGTGCGTCCCGAAGGGAGGTCCACGATCCTTGCCTGGGAATCTGCTCTGGAGAGCACATTCGCGGCTATCCTCGGCAATGCTATGGCAGCTTGCTGAAAAGCTTAGTCGATTTTTACATGGTCATGGCATGATGCGTGCCGAGCTTGAGTGAGTCCATTTGCTTTCGAGGTTGGCTTCTTGGCCCAGAACGTGTTTGGATACAAGCGCTGTCCTGAATGGCTTCATTGCAGCTGCGGGCAATTGGTTGTGCTAGAAGATTCTTGCTACGAGCATCACCCGCGCTCTGCTGTGGCACGGCGCCATTATCCTATCGCTTGGGGCGACGAGGCTTGATGAGGACCACAAGGAGGCCGTTTCCGATCCTGAGAGTCGGCGTGCACTGGGGAAGGCAGCAGACGAACGCCCTATGCATCACTCCTGCTCAGAAACTTCGCTGTCATCGGGCCAGGCCTTAACTCTTACCTGCTTCACTCCTTGGCTAATTTGCTGGCAGACGACCTCAGCTTCCATGCAACAGCGATTCAGACTTGCATGGCATGGTCCGGATGTCGCGGCTTGATCGGCTTAGGTTGGCATACACCCTGCTCCACTGGAGCTATCCCAAGGACTTGAAGCGCGTCAGGTAGGGCAGGGCGAAACGACCGAACTAGCCAGATTGCAGACTGATCACTGCCAGGGACGAGAAGATGAAAGACAGGAAGGAAGCACGCATGAAGAAGCAACAGGAACGAGAGGAGGCACATAATTAAGGGCAGAACCGGGTCCTGCCAAGCGTGCTTCCGCGGCGGCGCAACTCCTGCTTCGAATGTGGTCATCAACTGGGAATACCCAGACCCGACCCATGCAGAGTGGTTGAGCTGATGGTGAAGTGCAGGGAGCCATGAGTTGGACTTTTGTCGTACAGATAAATTCTTAGGACATGGGACCTCCAGTTTTTCAAAGCCCGTGCTATGTACTGCTGCTGCTACTACTACTGCTGCTACTACTACTACTACTACTGCTGCTGCTGCTGCTACTACTACTACTACTACTGCTACTGCTACTGCTACTGCTACTGCTACTGCTACTGCTACTGCTGCTGCTACTGCTACTGCTACTGCTACTACTACTACTACGAGCTAGTCCATTGCCTTGCAGGGGGCTTCCCCCTCGGGAAAATGCGTGTCCTTGATGGCTGAACCAATCATAAGTATCATCATAAGTTGTGTCTGGGAAGAGCCGTCTCAGTCTCAGCGACTTTGTGAACAGGCGAAGCGGGCGGCCCGAGAGGCGAGCAAAGCACAGGCACTCAAGTGACTCCCCATTGAATTTTCAGCCCTGGCCGTAGATCTCGCTAGGATGCCAGCGCGGAAGCCCCTGAGCAGACGGCCGGCACCCTCATCGAATCTCGCTGTCGCAGCCGATACCGGAAAGGGATCTCGAAGCTTGTCAGGTGGATGCAGGTGAGGACAAAGCCATTGAGCAGATGGCCGGAACCGTGATATCTGTGTGAAGATCCGCTACAACTTCCATCTCATCTCGTCGCGCCAAGCGAGACGGTTAGCTACTTTTTGGGAAGCTGTTTTAGAGGCCAGGCGACTGCGGATTCGCTGCACGTGTAGCACAGGCATGCACAAACCTAACTCTCAAACTCACCGGTAAGATTTGTGAGATAGCGAATTCGGTAGTACCGAGCCGGGCAGGGCATGCTCGAATTCACTGCTCAATAGGCGGTTCTACGTACCCGGATTTGAGCTGGAGGCTGGACAATAGCCGATGGCAGCTTCTCCGGCACAGGGCAGCATCCTCGCACAGCGAAGCTTGTGAGGAGTTGACACATAAATTGTTCACACCTTGACATCGGTGTCTGCTGGCACAGCAGGCGCACGAGACGTGATACCGATGCAAGGGTTGACAGGACTCCTCACAGCGGGAGAGAGGAAAGACGTAGTCCGAGATCTGTATTTTCGTGCGGAATGTTTCGGTCTCTGGTCACTTGCACATCTGGTGGTTCGACTTTCCTGACTACGGGTTTCTCAGTTTTCAAGCATGCGCATGATAGCACCCGCAGAGGATTAATTAAGATGCAAGAATTGCATGTCCGAGCCAGAACCTAAGTGTCAGCGGTGCCTGTGGAGTTTTCGTACTGTGGGATCTTTCCATTCGTTGAGATGTCAACCTACACTCTCAAGGTCGAGGCTTGAATCCCGAGCCTCACAGGCACTTGCAGCTTCCCTTCTCGTCGATGAAAGCTCCCCCAATTTACGCATGCCCTAGCTCATTCGGCCAGCGATGGTCCGTCCGTCTTTCAAGAATACTTCAACTGGCATCGCCCCCGCAGCAGCCGCTCGCGCCTCAGTTGGTCGAAGACCGCCCGCAGTGCGGTTTTCCATTGTGGCTAAGATAAACCACAGCCGGGCCGGGAGATCCGGAGACAAAAAGGTCAGGGCGCGGTCCGGATCACAACGCATGTTGCCCGGCCGACGAGCTCCCACCAACATAAGCATTGGTCAGGGGCCAAAAAAGCACATAAGCATAAGCATTTTATGGGGATATCCCAACCTTGTTGGGCTTCATTATAAGGGGATTTATATGGGATATCCCTATCCTAAGTTTTGCTTATGTGCTTTTTTGGGGTCCTAATTGGGTATGGGAAGGAATGGGACGTCTCACCCGTCCCGGAAGCAGCAGTGGAAGGGGCAGGCTCAGACATCCCACCCTCATTCACGCGTGCGTGCATGTATCTGATACGATCCAGCATTCCACCCAAGCAAACAACCATCCAAGCCTGGATCACGTCCCCTTCGCCCCCCTCTCTAGGCTGTCTGTCTACAGCAGTCACAGAGATCAAGCACGTTGCGGCCATGACAGTCATCGTTTTCGATGTAAAACTGCCAAAAGACCAGACCTGTTGATTGGTGTCACGTTCCTCCTGACTCTTACGACATGAGGGGCAACTTAACCCACGACAAGAATCAAGGGGGTACGCCGCGACGGGTGTCAACACCAAAAGACCGTTTGACAGCCAGTGCTTGCGCGGCGCACCATTGGGGGCAGAAGCATCACCCGCACAGGGTAAAGGGACCACCAACACCATTGTGGCAACAATCGCATGAAGAATGACAACAACACTGACAAGTAGCAGGAACAGCTCCCACACAGAGACAACGTCACAGGATAAGCCTGGAACACAGCACAGCGGGATCAAGAGTTGGAGACCAGAGCACAGACCCCACCACAACACAAACACCACACAAGGGAGGTCCGCCCCGCTCAACGATTTCGGTTGTAGCAGGGTTGTGCATGAGCGCAGGGGTAGGCACTCCGCCACCGACGCATATGTTGCGACCACTTCCCGCATCCCTGCCCCAACACTTGACTCTTAAGTTCTGCAGTGGAGCGGGATGCGAGCTTCGCGCAGACAAACGCCGCTTCGAGCATTGGTGGTTCGCAAGTACAAGTTCAAGAGGGTTCGAGAAAGCTGCGGCTGTTTGGAAGTAAGGTTGTTCATGGTTTGAGGCTTTCAAGGTTGGTTTCGGCGTTTTGTGCTTTAGCGTTTAAGGCTTCGAGGTTATGAGCCGTATGAACGACTGGGATTCAACAGAAAGGTTTTCTGGTTTTCGGAGCGAATTTCGTGGGCATGACTGTTGCGGCCTCTTCGAGCGAATCCCCGCCGCCGCTCTTGCAAATCCTTCATCTGCCACTACTGTAAGTGTGCGAGTCTTTTCTTGCGGTGCGCGAGCATTCTCATTTCAAGCATGCAGGTGCAAGCTTTGCCAGCGAAAGACCGGCAACTCTTCCTGCGCAGCACCAGTCCTGAGCACAGCTTTTGCCAAATGCAGTGCACCCATGGCGAGAGTTCTTCATACAGCATCTAGCATCTACTGTATACCCTTTTTGCACGCAGAGTGAGTCTTTGTGTGGGCCTGGTCAGGCGTTGGGCCTGAAATATACATCTGAGGTATCTGCATACAACATGTTGATGCGAGAGGCAACTGATTCGATGTTTCAGTATCTTGCAGCGGCAATACCGATTCCAACTACAAAAGAAGGAGTCAGCCTGACACAAAGGGACCACGGTACGGACAGAAGCTTGTGTCGTCGCCCACCCTGCGCTAGAGCAGGACTTGCTTTAATGCTGGAGGCCAAGAGGACGAGGAGAGCTTACCTATGCCACAGGAGCCATTCACGTCTAGGCAAAGTCTATTGAGCTCATTCATGCAGCCCACGAAGCCTCTTCTCAGTCAACCGAAGTAGCTTTAAAATACTGGCCTGGCTTGTCGGAACGAGCCGAGCAGGTTTTGTTGGGGTCTGTCTCTGGCCTCCTGCCATGCCTGCACACTCGTTGGCGACAACAGAAGCTGGCCGAGGATCTGCCGCCAAAACCCGTCAAACGACCCTCCAAGGTCAGGAGTCGTTCGCCGGCCTCCGGCATCCCGTGCCACGCAGCTGTTTGAAGTACAGCTGGCGGCCGAGGGTCAGAGCTGACAGATCTGAGCGATGCTGAGCGTTGTGAGAGCTCAGCTTTCTGAGAGCACCTGAGTCTGAGAGCGAAGGCAGCCAGGGTCTCGGCCAGATTCTCCACCTCGGCGAAAAACGTGCTCCGTCTCGCAATCATCCAAGAGCCTCTCGCAGCTATTTCTGCATGGGCAGGTACTATACATGCAGGAGTTCCGCTGAAAGTTGCTGACCTGTGCCTTCCTTGCATTTGGCGGGTATGCGAGTGTCCCACGTTCTGGCGCATTCAGGTAGTTGTCTCTGTTTGCAGCTCATCAGGTGTTGAATCTGAACAGGTTATACGTTTACCGTATTCGGTGTTTGGATGCAAGGATTCGGCTGAGTGTTTGCAAGTTCTGATGCCGATTTCACTTGTTGGCTTTGGTGATGAGGGCTCAGCGAAGCATGTGCGAGTACACCTCCAACTTCCGCGAAGTGCCCCTGCTTGGCGCCAGTGTCCAACCCAGAACTGCTGCCCTGCGCGAGTCCACTGCTGTTACGCGAAAGCCAGCGTCTGTCTCGTTCCATGAGGCATCGACCGTCAGTTGGCCGAGTCTTTCCGGGACGCGAACAGGTCTGGTGCACAATGTGCTTCGCATGACCGACAGTTGCAACAGTTGTGCTTTTCTCTGGCTTTCTCCGCAACAGGTCCTCGCAGCGGCTTGCAGCCGTTCCAAGTGCTAAGAGCTCCTACACGGAGGCCGATGACCTGCAGCCTATTGTCACAGATTGTGAGCAAAGTGAAGTTTCGTTGCATGAAGCATTCCTGCTGTATGGCAGAGGCCTTTGGGCCATTCACGCGCCATGAGCAACGCCACGCGTCAGAGACCCGATTTTCGTGCAAGCGTCTATAAGTTGGTGGGTGTTCGCAGCCTTGATGCGCTAGACGCCAGCCGGCATGCACGCCGGCAGCGGACAGAAGGACCTGCGCTTGCCGAATCCTGCACTGGTCACTTGTGCTTTTGGTCCCTGTCCTGTTCAGGGCGGAGGACTCTGTCGGCTTTGGTTCTACGAAGAGCTCAGAGACAAGGCTCCGCAGTTTCATGGACATGTCGAGGAGCCAAACTTCATTTCTTGACCCGTGCCAGTTCGCTTGCACACAGCAGTCACGGAAAGCTTCCGCTGGACTTGCTCGAGACCACATCGCGCCCAGTGATAAAGGACAGGTGCACTGACGTTTTGGAACTTTAGCCCACAAGGCAAATAATATGTCAGACGGCTGCAGGATCATTTGGGAGCTTCAGCGCAGGGCACGAAGTCTGCATTCAGGAGCTGTGAGTGATCGCACCATGGCACAGCGTGGACCAGCCTGAGTGCCACGCCAGGACTACATACCAGTCCCACTTCAAGCCACAAACTGCGCCAGCAAGCTATTGCAGACCGCTGCTCACATCGCAGGCCAGGTTTATATAGCTGATTCTGAACAGTGCTTGAATGCTGCAACACTGTCATAGTACAGTCTTTCGGTTCGATGCCAGTTTTCCGATGTCCTTGTGTGTGTGAGAAGGTCAAGTTCTCCTGGGCCGAGAAGAGCGGCTCAGGAAGCATCTCAGACGTGTGAAGCTGCACAAGTTTCGACCCAGTCAAACTGGTCGATCCTCCGTTGCCAGCTCTAGCAGATGTTGAAGCAGAGCGCAGCATGCTGCTGCTCGTATCGCTCTGTCCATGGCAGAGATTCTCAGCTTACTCGTGCTGAAGGCACTTTGAGTAAGCATCCGCCAAGCGGAAATGTAGGCAGTCGTTTGGGTTGTTAGGCCATTGACTGATAGAACAGCTGCACGAATTCGTGCCAAAGTGGGGTGGACGTACGCGTGGGGAAAGGTGCAGAACCGCACATCTGTATTTTGCTGCATTCGAAGCAACTTTGTGCCCCATGCCTGCCAATCGATTGCAGCTGGTTGCAGCCTTTGGCAGAAGGTTCGAAGGCCCATGCTTGCATGGAACCCTTTTCCCGTCAAATGTGGCAGGCACATGCAAGCACGGCAGGCATAGCGAAAGTGGCGGTGCAACAGTCAAGCAATAGCTTCAAAGAACATCATGATATTATTTCTGCGCAAGGAAGTGGCAAACACAGTGATGCACGACAGTTTGCCGAGCATGGCTACTCGATTTTTGGTCGTGGCTGTTTGCTGGGCACCATGGCCACATAATATCCCCAACAGTGTAGGGAGAACGGTTCACTTTTGAAGAGGAATCTCGAAACTTGATGTCAGGTTTCAGGTGCTGGTGACCGCACTGATGACAGATGGGCGGGTTTCTCTCAACCCGGATGGCAGCACGGAGCTCGCCCCGGTGAGCAGAACAGAGACATGACTAACCTGGCTCATTGATTTCTCGGTTTCCTTTCTTTTTGCAAGAATGTTTGGGTGTAAGCTCCAAGCGCACATTTATGACGTCATACTATATGAATATCATATAGACTGGAAAGAATATGTCACTGTTCACTAAAGCAAGCTCACTAGGCATCATCGTGCTCCTGGCATTGCGGCAGCGAAACCTCGACTTGCTGGAGAACAGGGCGAAGGCGGTTTCTGACCCGGGAAACAGGGAATACGGTCGGTACCTGGAGCGGGATGAAATCTACGGCATAGCTGGACCTTGGAAATATGATGTGGACCTTGTTAAGAACTTCTTCGGCAAAGTCCCAGACAGCTCTCTGCAGTTCTCCTATGGTGGAGACTTTGCGCGGTTCACATGCACGATAGCCTGTATTGAGCAGGTATTCAACACCAGCCTGAGAATACAGACTGGCAGGGTGGCACCCGGTACTACACCCATCCGAGCGTCTGAGCCAATCCGCTTGCCACTAGATTTGCAGCGTGCGCTGGAAGGCACATCGCTCAATGCGCCCCTGTTTATGCCGCCGCATCCCGCGCAACCGAAGGAGACTGCCTTTAAGTACCCGCAGTCAGGCCGCACAGCACCAAGGGTGCGTCCCTTTCTAATCTCTGGTGACCAGTTCGTTAGCATCCATTTCGTGGCGTATTGCAAAGATCAGTTTGTTAATCAGGACAGTATTGAGGATGGGATTTGCAACAGCAGCCCGCACTCAGTTCTAATCACGGCTTTCGACATCATTGTCCTGCAGCTGCAAACCAACACGCAAAAGGTGGTGCGACTCCCTGCAGTTCCGGATGTCATTGGCCAGAAGGTGGGAACTACAGAGGATGGACAGCATTGTGTGGAGTTCAACGCTACTCTCGGAAGCGTGGCCAACTATGCGAGTACCACAGTAAGGATTCGCTCTTTGTTCAGTGATGGCTCGGTTTCGGATTTCAGTAAGGCGGACGAGGTCTTTCCCGTCTGGCCCATGGCCTACACGACACCTGCCCTGCTGTCCCGGAACTATGGGATTCCCATGCATGAACCTGTTCGGCATCCGCGAAACACTATTTCCGTTGCCGAGTTCCTCGGACAGTACTACAACCCCGAAGACCTGGAGTCGTTCTTCAAGCTAATGGGTGTGCGTGGCTGGAGCACGAAGGAGAAGCTCCGTCTCATTGGCGAAAACTTGCCGATGGCAGGTTCTGTTCTGGGAGGAGAGGCGCAGCTTGATATTCAGTATATAACTGCCTTGGCTTCGAACGTGTCAGCATTCTTCTGGAGCGTTCCATCCATCGAACTCGCCACGAGACAGGAGCCGTTTCTGGACTGGCTCATGCAGCTGGAGGACACTAGCGATGACCATATCCCCCTAGTTCACTCTGTGTCATACAGTGACGATGCGCTGACTATGCCCGCCTGGTTCAAGCAACGTATCAATGCAGAGTTCATGAAGCTGGCCTTGCGGGGGATCACGATTCTTGTGGCAAGTGGTGATGACGGTGTCAGTGGGAGCTTCGTAGCCAAGTATGGCAAGAAGTACTGCGGCAGGAACCGCGAAGAATTCCCCTCATCATCTCCATGGGTTACTTCCGTTGGTGGTACACAGCTTGCTCAAGAAAACGTGCCGGTCTGTAGCTACACATCATCGAAGGTAATGGTGCAATGCCCCGAGGATGGTGAGGTGGTCTGCACATCGGACAAGGGTGGAGGCATTACATCTGGAGGAGGCTTCTCTTCGGATTTCCAGCGTCCCTGGTATCAGCAAGGAGCAGTGGAGCACTACCTCCAGCAGCAGGATGTTCCACCTCCAGACCAAGACGTTTTGATTTTCAACCGCTCTGGCCGTGCTTATCCTGATTTGGCAGCCATCTCCAGCAACTACTTAGTCCTTATGGGCGACGATCTGCAGCCAACTTCCGGCACTTCAGCCTCGACTCCTCTCATTGCCGCCATGGTCGCACGCTGGAACGAAGACCGTCTGAGCAACAGGCTGCCGCCTTTGGGATTTCTCAATCCCCTTATCTACCAGATCTTCTCCAAGCATCCAAGCGCTTTCAACGACGTGCAGATAGGTGACAATCGCTGCTCAAGATCCGTCTGCTGCGACGTTGGCTTCAACGCCGTTCGAGGCTGGGGGGGTAGGGTGGGGGTGGGGGGTTCTGGGGACATGTCAGCAGTAGAGATTGGGCCCTGTAGCGACCCTAGTCTCCAGGCATGGCCAGGCATATCCACAGTACACGTGTGGATGCCGGCTGCACAACGCTGCACAAAGCAACGGGTAGCGGTGCTGGTCCAGTAGCTTCTGAACAGGATGCGCAACTTGCAGAGGCTTGGTTCTGGTTCTCGGATACAAATGCCGCCAACGTAGCATGATTCATGCCTGGCTGAGTTTGCGTAGGCTATGAGGTTACTGTAGGTGTTGGTGGGAGGTTGGGACGCCGTCAGTGGAGTGGGAACGCCACGCTTCGAAGCCATTGCAACGATCCTCCGGGAGGCAGGGCAGTCCTGGTCGAGTCACTAGTCTTTTCTCCAGCTTTCGCCCAGTTGCGCCCCGTTTCTGCAGGAAGCGCTTCTGGCCTTCGGCGGCAGGTTCGCTCGAATGGAAATGGCTCCGATCGCTCTGTCCGAGGGCCTGGGCTCCTCTGTCGCAGGCAGGGAGTCCCCGCACTTCGGATTAGTCTGGCCTAAATGCCTCAATAATTACCAATACTAGTACAATTTTGGGGGGTCCTCATTATAATAATTATAGTATAATGGGCCCCCCAAAACCCTGTTGTAATTATTAAGGCCCCTATATTACGCTTTGAAGAGTGGAATGGGCGGCCGTGCCAGGTCCAGACGTGACCTCAATCGGCTTGATCCCTTTGCTGGCATTGCAGTCTCTGCTGACTGGATTCGTCGAAGCCACAGCAACACTATGAGACATGTTTGATTGCGCCAAAGCACCGAAAGTGTCTCTGTCTTCCATGCTCAGGCCACGTTGGCAGCTGTTTGGGTATGTGGCCATTCGGGAAGGACAAACTTTGGCAGCACGAATGCAAGACGTCCACTGCTGAAGCTCGTTTGCAGAGATCTCTTTGCATGTCTCTAGCCCATCTGCTGCAACTCCCTAGATTCACAGCCGGCGGGTGCTGCCTGAAGCAGAGCTCTATATAAGGAGTGCAGCGTGATCCTGACTGCGTGAGCACTGCGCGCTGCATCGCACCACCAGCAGCTGCGCCCTGGCTCTGGCACCTTCCAGTCCCAGAGGTCTAAACTCAAATTTTGAACTTTCATTGCATGCGAAGGAGGAAATCTTACGAAACCATCAACTCTTGGGCAGGTAGTGTACGTTTTTATCCGCGAGCCTTGAGACAGTTGCTTGTGAAGTGAGTGTAAGCTCAGCGCATCTTTCGCTTGCCCCCAAGCCTTTTGAACGTCGCAACGGGCGTTTACATTCGACGGAGCAGTGTGCTGTAAACGGCCTGGATTGAAATATATGCGGTATGATTCTGGCCGGCTGGCTATCCTCTTGACCGCTTCTACCAGAAGCATGTGGAGACGTGCCAAAGTGCAAGCATGTCGAACAGAAGGTGCACCGGCCTTCGCAAAATTTCGTGAAGTTTGCGCACGAGACATCATGAGCCAGGTTGCACCAGGTTGCAGGCCATACCTTGCATGGCCAGCCCTGGACTGCTCGAACTCAGTTTCTTCGTTAGATTGACTGGCTTGCTGATTTGCACGAGCCCACCGTCCTTGCACTGTCTAATTGCTTTTTCAAGACCATGCAGCCTTGCATACAATCACACCCCAGCACATATCCAGTAGGCAGACAGCACAGCTTTGGAAAAGCGTCTTGGTCGCATGCAAGCCTGCTCGCGCATCTCCAGGCAGGCCTGCACTCAGCTTCTGCCCAGAGTGCCGACTAGTGACTACTTGCTCCACGTGCAGGACATGGCACTAGGCGTTACACATGTATGTGCCCGCGGCCCGCATCTCTTCGCAAAGGGCAAGGTTCTCGATTCCTAGAACCGGTGCGCCATGGCAACCGTGGCGATTCAGAACCATGAGACACCCCTGGACCTCGTGTCCAGGAACTTGAAGAGCGAGAGGCCAGACTCGAGATGTGGAGCTTTGCGCGAACTTGGCAGAATGAGCAAGCGGATGTCAAAAAGAGACATCGAGCAATCCTTGGTCCCCATGCTGAGTGACAATGATTCCTCCGTCCAAGAGCATGCCCTAGTGGCCTTGAGTCAATTGCATGGAAGAGCGCTTGACTATGCACCCCTTGTGGCCACGAAGCTTGAGCAGACTCGCGCGAAGGAGGTCAAGAGGGCCGCCTTGTTAGCGCTGGGTTCGATGGGACCTCGTGCAGTCTCTCACGCCCAGTCAGTCCAACCATTCTTGACCAATCAAGACCTTGACCTTGTTGTCGACGCCTGTTCTGCGCTCGGAAAAATGCGGGCGGCCAACTTTGCAGATGCTGTCAGCTCGAAGCTTTCGAGCTCTGACACAGACGTAGTCTTTGCCGCCTGCATGAGCTTAGCAGAGATGGATTCCCATCTACAAGATGTCGGCAAGCTGCTGAAGCACTCCGACGCTCGTGTTCGATCCGCTGCTGTCAATGCAGTGAAGAGCATGACTGGGGCCGAGAGCTTCTCCTCTGAGATTGTGCCGCTCCTCGCGGACTCAGACAGCTATGTCCGCCTGGGAGCTGCCGACTATGCTTGCAGACTTGGCCCCAAGGTGGCAGACCTGGCAGGGCCGGCTGGCAAGTTGCTTTCAGACCCAAGCCCTGGAGTGGTGGCGGCCGCAGCAGCCGCGCTGGGCGGCATCGGAGAAGGCGCTGCATCTCAGATCCCAGCCTTAGAGCAAGCACTCCGCAATGATGGCGAGGACTCGTCGACATTGCCATTGACCGTGGCGGGGGTGTCGCCCAAGTTGGCTGCTTTGCTTCGCAAGCCAGCTTGTGCTGCAGCTGCAGCTCTCGCCAACATGGGCAGTGCTGGCGCCACTTCTGCAGCAAGACTAGTCGAGTGCTTGAATGCCAAAGACTGGGAAGTACGAGTAGCAGCCTTGCACGCACTGAGCAGAATGCCGGCGGCAAGTGCACGATACGAGTACCACATTTCAGATATGCTTCGGGACGAGGCACCACCAGTAGCAGCTGCTGCTTGTTTGGCGGTTGGCGAGATCGCCGCAGCGACAGAGGCCAACAACTCGACTGCTAGGGCGGTGTCGGAGCTCATGGAGCATCCCCACCCCACTGTGCGAGCTCGAGCAGTCCAAGGGCTTGGCATGATGGGAGATGAGGCCCATGCCCACGTGGAGACCTTTGTGGCTTTGTTCGGGGACCGGGCCTGGAATGTGCAGGCTGAAGCCATTCGCGCTGTGGCCAAATGTGGCGAGATCGGACAAATGTTTGCTCCAGACGTTTGCCGCATGACCTACCAGGGAAGCTCTCCAGCTGTGCAGGTGGCAGCTTGCGAAGCACTTGCTCGGATGGGACATCGTGGTGCCTGTTTCAAGGAGGAGGTGCAAGCCCTGGAGGATGACATGTCTGAAGAAGTTCGAGATGCAGCCAGGAAGGCTCTTAAATTCTTCGAGAACAGTGAAAAATCTGCCTTGGCAGACGGAGCTCGGCCAGCTCTTACCGAAGAGCCCCTTGAGCCAGACGAGTGAGAAGCGGGTACACCGATTGGTCACGTAGGAGTTTGCTAGTTGCTCTTCCAGTATACGGAGAAGCTGCAGGACATGAAAGGGCGGTGTGCTGGAAAAGTGCGCAGAAGCAAACGGACTGCACTTGCTGCCTTCTTGGCGAAGGTCTTTTGAGTATGTCATGTTCGGTCAACACACCGATTTTGCCTTGCTCCTTGTTTCAGGTCATCCTCGAAAGTCCAGAACATGCAGAAAAACATTCGCTCGTCCCGAGCTTTGGGGTTTGTTGTCGACGTCCTGGATGAAGGTGATGCTTTCCTGCATGCAGTAGTTCCATTGACGCATATTGACCCCGTGCTTCCATACCGCTGCCACATATCGCTCGGCAGTCTTAGCCTGAGACATCATCGCACCTTCAACGCCACTGTTCTCCAAACGGAGAAGATCTCAAAAAAGCAGTCCATGCCTTCTGTGCAGTGTTCCCATCTGCACCTTTTCTCTTATCTGCAGGTCTTCCCTCTGCGTGTTTGACTTTGTGCAGGCCAGGCTCGAATTGCCTCTCTGCCCATGCTAAAAGCGTCGTAGCCGGGGTGCCGGTGCCATGCGCCGCTGGTTTGTCGTGGCTGTGGCGATATGCTTTGGTACAGCCTTGGAAGAGCTGGAAGTAGACGACGAGTGCGGCACCACTCGGAGCTGCAGTCTAACGGCATTGCAGTTGCGCTCCCAGAAGCTTCAACATGAGCTTTACCAGGATTTCGAGGTCTCTGCCAACAGGTCTGAGAGCAAGGTCACCTTCATCTTTACATTTGGGGCTGTGGCTACCAGCAAGCAGCCTCTGGAGGATCTTTCGCAGCCGTCACGCAGCTTTACAGGGCTCCGGTGCTACACGGAGACGATTGATGCTATTTCTTTCCTTCCACGGCACACAGATGCCGGCTCAGACCTGAATTTGCTCATGCACCCGAAGGCAGGCTCTCCCCTCTGAGCCTCAGCTCCTTTCCAATGCTGATACCGGTGCCTCAGGTGGCAACACTGGCCCTGCACTTGGGCAAGGACTCTGAGTCCCTTCGGCGGCTCTTGATTAGCTTCAGCTGCTGTAGTTTCCCCTTAGCCGATGTAGCGCATGTAAGACACTGCATGGGGTCGAGAGCCGGGGCATTGCCACATAGACATAGAGGTGTTTGTCATCACTCTCAAGCAGGTTTTATCCGGGAGAAGGACGACCAGATCTTCCAAGACACGGCACAGAGGCGGTCTCGCCACGGGGGAAGCCTGGCAGCATTGCATGTAATGCTGAGTACCGAAGTGACCCCAGAGGCTATCCGCATGCCCGATGTCGACCTGCACGAGACCTGCCTGCAGTCCGGTCACCACACGCACTTTGCATTCTGGGTGGAGAGTGCATGGAAGGTGCTCGATATCATGTGTCGAGCCTGATAGACAAAGGCTTCAACCAGGTGACTCCGTAGGTTCAAACGCCTCATGCCGAGTGCAGAGACAGAAGCGCTTAGAATCAGAATGGAGTCACCCCGTGGATATGACTCTGCGATCGGCAGCTGAGGACATGAAACACTATTTCATTCGTCTTCAAAGCCTGCAACTAGATGGACAAGATGTTTCCCAGCAGCCTCTGTTTGCAGCTTCGTTACGCGCTGGCAGATGTTTGCGTCAGGTGTATGCCAAACGATGTGCTAGCTTCTGCAAGATATTTCGAGCGGGTATCATCACACTATTTGTACTTTCGTGTTTTTTCTGGAAAGGCTTCTGCTTCAGAGGCAGAGTGTAGACGATACCTGAGGCCAGTGCGCACAAATTTGCGAACCTTGCTTGGGGAGCATATGAAAAACAGAAGCACTGGCAAACGTGGCTGGCCTTGCATAGCGCGATGCAGCTTTTCTGTCTGTTGTTTGGGAGCTTCCGTCGCATCGCGGGAGATTATCAAGACTTAATTGCAGGCAGCAGATTGTTCGAATGGAAGATCTGATTGCGAAGCATCTCCAGGGCTGGCGGCTGGTGGCGCAGGAGCACCTCGGTTGCAAAGCCAGCGGCGGGCGCAGTCGTCGTGGTAGTGGTAGCGGTAGCGGTAGGGGTGGTAGTAGCAGCCGTAGCAGTAACAGGAGCAGGAGCACAAATGCAAAAACAGTTCTAGTACGAGTCGTCGTCGTAGTAGTAGTCGTCGTCGGAGGTACAAGTAGTCGTAGTCGTGGTGGTAGTAGTAGTAGTAGGAGTAGAAGCAGTACTAGTAGTAGTAGTAGTAGCAGCA
This sequence comes from Symbiodinium sp. CCMP2592, assembly GCA_905221615.1. Taxonomy (NCBI): domain Eukaryota; class Dinophyceae; order Suessiales; family Symbiodiniaceae; genus Symbiodinium; species Symbiodinium sp. CCMP2592. The sequence continues at coordinate 212,584 of CAJNDT010000193.1, forward strand.
GGACTACTGCTAGTGGTAGTACTGTATACCACCAGATCTGCTACTACCACTGCCGCACCCACCACTACTAGTATACGACTAGTACTACCAGACGACTAGTACTAGTACTAGTACTAGTACTAGTACTAGTACTACTACTACTACTACTACTACTACTACTACTACTAGTACTACTACTACTACTACTACTACTACTACTACTACTACTACTACTACTACTACTACTACAACTACAACAACAACTACTACTACTACTACTCCTACTCCTACTACTACTCCTACTACTACTCCTACTCCTACTCCTACTACTACTACTACTACTATCACTAGTACTAGTACTAGTACTAGTACTAGTACTATCACTAGTACTAGTATTAGTACTAGTACTAGTACTAGTACTAGTACTAGTACTAGTTCTAGTACTACTAGTACTAGTACTAGTACTAGTACTACTACTACTACTACTGCTACTACTACTGCTACTCCTACTACTCCTGCTGCTACTACTACTACTACTACTGCTACTACTACTACTACTACTACTACTACTATCACTACTGCTACTAGTACTCCTGCTGTTGTTGCGACTACTGCTACTAAAACTGCTACTGCTAGTACGATGAGACGACGGCTACTGCTGCTCTTACTACTCCTTGTGCTACTGCTGCTGCTACGGCTGCTGCCAGTTCCAAAAGCAATTTCAGTGCACATAGAATATACCAATGCCAATACCCATGACAATGCAATTTCAATTACCAGTGCCACTCCCACTGCCAATACAACCACACTGACGACGACGCCTACTACTTACTACTAGCACCGTCACGACGAGCACCACCATTACTACTATTATGAAGACTGCTGTTGCACATGACAGTACCGATACTTGTATTACCAGCACTAGTAGTCATCGTCCTCGTCGTGGCTCTAATGCTGTGGTAACACAAGCAACATTCCAGTTGGAAGCGGAAAAAGCTCAAACACAAAGTATTCAAATCTAGGGCTTCGTACGGACGCTCTTGATAGACTGCGAACAGTACCAAGTGTAGTCGGAACAGTAGCATTGGCCCTGCCTGTGATGGAGCCAGCTCTGTAAAAACAGACTCTAAAACTGATGCCAGAGCATTAACTAACCTTGCTGGAGTAGCTCTTCCACTATCGTTTGTCATGCAGCTACCCTGGAGGAAACAGGCCAACTTCGGCTGTATGTCGAGTTCTTTTAGGGAACATTGCTGATTACGAGTGAAGCGATGGTGTTGGGGACCAGTGACTTGATTCCAGGCAGCAAGACACTCTGCAGGCAGTTGACAACCTCTGGCTGGTACAAAGTGAGCAGACGATGAACTGCATGCTGGTCTTCGAGGGCACCCACTCTGTGCAGGAGTTTGAAGTCAATGTTCGACCCAACATGGAGACGTATTGCGGGTTTAAAGACGTTCATGGCGGCTATGCTGACAAGCTCTTCTGGCTGATGACATACAGCATGCCGAAGCTGAGGCCAAAGCTGGGGAAGTGCAAAAGCGTGGCATGCACCGGGCATTCACTTGGTGGATCGCTTTGTGAGGTCTTTGCAGCTTGTGCAAATTCAGGCAGGAAGGGCAACACCCATTTCGACTTGCAAGACTGGACCAGAACCGATACGGAACTGATGCCCGTTGTCCGGCAGAAAGCACTGTCAAGAGACAACCACTGACTGAGCGCGCTGACCGCCGCCTTTTTGAAGCGACCCACAGCTTCATGCCAAAATATTGCGGGAACGGCGCAGAATGCTCGCATCCTGATAAAGTGTCGCTTCTTGCAGAAGGGTTCGTTGTTGCCAAATTGCATTTCTCCTGCATTGCCGCCGCTGGCTTCGCAAGCTACAGGGCTAAGACGCTAGGGCCCAACATAGACTGTCCATATCATATGTACCAGTATGCAAGCAAGCTTTCAACCCTCAAACCTGCCGCCGGCCCGCATGAGATAGGCGCCCCCTCCGCAGTACTTCAGAGAATGGGCCCGAACCTCACTGCGTCTGTGCAAAAAACAATTTCAGATCTGTATAGTACATCGTATGTTCCACATTTCACATGTTGCTCATATTATACACAGTGTGTACATATATTAAATGTACATATATATATACACGCTATATTGTTATGTTGTGGTATGTTATCATCTTAGATTCTGTTATATTACATAATACATATATATATATATATACATATACACATATTCATGTGCACATACATCCACATGTACATAAGCATTATATGTATGTATGTATGTATGTATACCAACATCCCGCTGATTGGCTCACTGCTTAAGGGGCAGACACGCCGGGTGAGCAAGTTTTACGGTTCCTTGTGTTTCTATTCTATTCTATCTATCTCTCATCTACTGCTGTTTTGAATCGACTCAACGGCTCAGCGCAGGGACAAGTTCTGAAGTCGGTGTGCTGAATAACAGCATGCTTCGCGTATGAAGCCGGCATAGCACTGCCCTGCGGACCGCAAGACCCTCCTTGCGGCGGTGGCAGAAGAAGTATGTATTGTATGTCTGCACGCCTGTATGTATCTACGTTGGCGTTGAAATGATATTAACGTGCAGAAACGACTCAGCCCACGATGATCTCACACGTGTAGGCCACTCCTTTCTGTAACTCTCGCAATCTTGAGATTTCACTGTGACATTGATATCCAAAACAACTAGTTGCCAGGATTTCCGCTCCGCTCAAGTAGTCGACTGCGGGCACTTAAGAAAGCCAAAGTCCAAAAACGCAGATGTCACGCTGGTTCCGCTTCACCTAACCTCTGATACATTCTCCCAAGGTCGAAGCCCAAAACAGCCTCCAAGTTGCCCCATCCCTGTGACTGCCATTTTCAAGACATCGTCGCAAGCGGGTCTAGGTACGGCATCTGTCTTTTGTAGTGATGTTTCGATGTTTTTCCCATTTGCTGTAAGATTGGCTTTCGCAGCACGTGCACTGTGATATACAGACAACCTGTAAGCAAATGCTGTCAGTATTTTCGGCATTGTTCGGCATATCATTCTGTATTCGTTGCATACCTTGTTACATTACATCTGAGTCTGAAGGCTGCATCTTACGGTACGAGCCACTCAGCATCAGGCTTTACTACATGTACCTACCTGCCTTCCTACACAGTTATGTAGTCTTCTTTGACGGGGTGTACTCATGTCTACACGCCCCCGCCCTTGTGTGTGGCCGGTTAGTGTTTGACGCTGTGTTTCAGTGCATGTCTCAAGCTATAACTGGCAGAAGTTCATGAATTTCCTGTTCATGATCATTTTCGGGGACGGATTCTATCATATACATATATGTACATTGCTGCTACACATACCTACCTATATACCTATTACATCCACACATCCACACATACATGCATGCATACATGCATTACCTACGTTGCTTACCTTACTTTCATTACGTACATTACTTACATTACCTACGCGACATAAATACATACATACGTACATCCATACATCCACGCACCCGTACACCCATACACCCATCCATCCATCCATCCATCCATCCATGCATGCACACGTACCGGTATCTGTATCTATATCTGTATATTTCTGTATATATTTTTACCATGTCTAGCTTTGTATCTGTGTCTATACCTGTATCTATGTTACTAGTAGTATCTACATCGGTTTCTATGTCTGTTTGCTTATATATGCATGTGTGTTTTTTCTTTATATATGCACATGTCTGCGAAGATGGAGCAGTGCCGGCTAATTTCCGAAAGTGAACCTTTCGCATTGCCCAGGCTCGGCCTTAGCCACGGCCGCGCAGGTCGTCTGCTGCGGGCAGCGCGAAGGGCGAACTCCTCAGAGGGCATCCTATGCTATGGTTCTGGCTTGTTGCTAGTGTTGGTTGTGTTTTCCTTGCAGCTCTTGCTATGCTTGCCTCTACTGTTCGTTCTTCTGCCAAGCTTCTGGTCACGGCTCTGGGTATGAATACTGCTATTGCTTCTGCGCTTCATCTCACGATGGCTCTTACTTATGCCATTGGTGTGGCCATTACGGTTATTGTGGTTCCATGCTAGAGAAATCGTCGACTTAATAGGAGTTTATTTGTAGTTTCTCTCGTGAAGTCGTGGTGGCGTGCTTCAACATTAGTTGTACAGTTCTTCATGTTGTTATCGAATTTGAACCTACACTTTCTGTCGTTAGTGCGACCACAGTAGTGCCGGTGGTCACGTTGTTTCGCCCGCTTCGTGTTGGTTGTACCACTAGGACTTAGTCTTGTCAAGCTTGCAAGTGCATCGTTCCTAGGCGGATGTTTGTCAGTGCATCGGCTATGTTCGAGACTACAACCACGACCACTGTTCCAGTTCCAATACATGTTTTGTATCGATACTGGCATTTTGCATTTGCTCCTCCAAGATGGCTGTGCTCTTGAGCGGTGTAGGTGATGCATACACCTCTGGCATGCTGCAAACAACTTGTGGTTGGCAGTCGCAAACAGTCCGACGACAATGCGAGGCCCGCTGAAGACGGGAGGGGCAGGAGGGCATGACAAGAAGTAGACAACACTTGGATAATTGTTGGGAGGAGGGAGGGGGAACAAGAAGTCTGAGCATTTCAGGATGGAGATATCTATTAGCAAGACACTAACATGCACAGATCCACATGCACACATCTTCGCGATGGAACGAGACATTGGTCGTGCTCAAGAGCCGCTTGAGTTCGATCAAGTTTGCTGAATCTGACTCGGAAGCACAGCTATGGTGCTCTTGTATCCGATGCGGCTTGCTTGGGATCGGACTTGTTGCAAAAGTCTGCGCTGCCCAAAGCCGTCAAAACATGACCGCTTTCGCTCTGGAGTTCTTACCGCAGCTCTCTCTCTCTCTCTCTCTCTCTCTCTCTCTCTCTCTCTGTATATATATATATATACACATGGCAACATGCCCACTGTAGAAGACGCCGAAGAGTTTCTCGAAGCTCCCGCGAAACCTTTCGGCGTTCTTCTGCTTCGTAGGGAGACCTGTGGATCGTGTGTTGATTTCTTGTAAGCTTTAGCTGGATATCCTGTTCACAGAACATTCGTCTATCACCGGCGACGCGTCCGCTCCTTTGCACTGCCTCGAGAAATTCGTCTCTGAACTCTGCCTGTATTAGTATCAGCATGTTCCACCGTGGCTGTGTCCGACAGGGAAGGGCCAATCTTCCTCATCTTTGAAGTCTGGCAAACTGTGAAAACATGGGATCGGAGAAAGTACTCAGCACGGCACAGTTCGCACGCTCCGTAAGCTTGGTGACGCTCCTTGCGCATATCGTTATTGCGATTTCTGGGTGTCACAACTTCAGACTCCCCGACCCGAAGATGGAGACACTGACAGGCATGGAGATCCATTTCTCGTGGGACCACCCACGACGACCCTGCCGCATCGAACTCATGGCTCGTTCTTACTCTGACTGGCTGACTCTCCTCAGGGCCGCTCCGCCGGCCCCCATGTGCCTTCGTTACGAGGCCTTCAGCGCCAGGCACAAGCGAGCCAAAACCCTCCAATGCTGAGGCCGCCTTAGCACGGAAATCTTGGTGCAGTCAGCTAAGACTTCCGCAGTGCTTTTGTGAGGTCATCTTGTTTGGCCCAAGTTTGAGTTTTAGTTGGCGCAGTGGTCGCAAGCATAAAGCCTCGTACCTGCAAACGCAAACAGGAGACATGGCAGATAGACATGATGATTGAACCTCCAGGCAACATCCTCTTTCCCCAAGGTTCTGCATAGACCCGTGGTGCCCTTCGTGGCCCTGCTGGTGAGCAGTCATGTGGCGATCCAGCATCCGACGATTTTCCCGGCTGGGCGCACACGGCGCGCACCATGGTGATGGTCTGAATGAGCCTTGCGCCGACTGAGACCATGGTTTTCTTCCCAGTGACCTCCTCCTCATGTCCTCCTGAGTTGACATCCCCGCAAGGCATTGAAGTGCAAATGCGTTCTTTCAGTTGCTTCCGTGCAGAAGCCCCAAGGAAATACATCACACCCCGGCGCTTTTGCGGGGCAGCGTGCCATTGCACCAAGGCGAATTCGGGGCTTGGAGCTGGTCGCAAAGTCGGTGGCATAACATGTTTGACGGTTCAACTGCGTGAGCGAAACTGGAAAGGATCCAGGCCTCGACACGTTGCAGCCCCGCTCTCCTTGCGATTTGAGGCACTGCGCCAAGCTGTGTCCGACTTCTGTGAGAATCGCCGCAAGTTGTCGGATCAGGTCACACGCAGAGGGAGGGCGCAGAAAGACTGCACGTTTGCAGAGCGCTCAGTGCTGGAAAGATGATCTCCCTTGCGCATGGTGGAATCCCCTGAGATTTGGACGCACGGACTTACGAGTTCGGTTGAAAGCGAAAGCGAAGGCGAGCATTACGATTGAGCCTTGACATTTCATGTACCTCTCGAGCTCGACTGCGCGTGTTTATGTCCAGGCGGTTGGCCTTTCGGCGGTGTTCCAGAGCTTTCAGATGTAATGCCAGTTGCGCCTCTGACGATTTAGCCCTCGATAAACCATAAACGTGATGGGCGCTGTCTGCAGGTCCGCTACGATGCCCGCGGCCATGGTAAATCCGATGCCTCGGATGCGTGCACCTGGCAGGCAGGGCTCTGGTTCACCCGAAAGTGCGTTCATTTGAGACATCACCAGGCCATGGGCTCTGACTTGCGCACCATGCATGAGACTATGCTACCGAGTCGACCGGTCGTTCTGGGCGGCACGAGCATGGGCTCTGCGGCGAGTTTATACGCAGCCTTGGAGGCAGCACGTGGCTGAATACACTAAGCGGTGCCTTTTCGCAGACCGCCTCACCTGAGAGGCTCCGGAGAAGGTTGCTGCATTGATTATCGCCACACCACCGACATGTTACGAAACGAGCCCGAGCCTTGCAAAGTGGGCTCATGAAACCATGTCAGGGACTATCTGTCATCAGAGAAAGCACATGTTGCAAGGACGAAAGTTTGTCCCGCTTTACGAGCAGAGTCTCCAACTCGCGCAGGGGCAAGGTGCGAAGCATGCTCGAGAGGAGCAGCAATTAGTTGTCCATTCGTCGATGCCCAGGTTTGAAAGCAGCCAAGAAGGCGGCTGCAAGCAAGGCATGGTCTGCATGATTGTTCAGAAGTGGCTTCCTCTAGGGCTTGCTGCTGACATCCTCACACTGCGCCGCGCAAAAGAACATGATTTAGCCCAAACGTTCGTCGTGTGAACACAGACTCCGTGCAAATCTGGTACAGCACGGCAAGTCTCTCGTTGTTGGGCATGAGCCCTCACAACGCAGGCCCGCCCACCGATTTTCCTTGAGACGGACGCAGGAAGAGCCACCCAATCTCAGTGTGGTCCGAAAGCGCGGTACAGTGACGCACAGTGCTCGGTGCCAAATCCAAGGCTTCCTTCGACATCGGTTGGCGAGCTAAGTTTGCAATGGGCCAGCGCCGATACTGCGCGGCCCTCCGTGGTGCTATCGACTCGGATTTGCCGCCGCCATCCGAATTGAAGCGCCGGGATCTCGGACAGAATCACGTCTTTCATCAGGTGTGGCGTTGCGAGTGAGATTTGCATCCAAGGATTGACGATGCCGGTCCTGGTTCTGGCGTGGAAGTCTGACGCGCAGCATCCGCTGGAATCTGCGGACTTGCTTTGCGAATCTTGATCTACCAATCCGTACTGAGCCACAACATCATATCGTGCCTGTGCTCGGAATGTTTGCAAAATTCGCGGTTTGGAGCTGACTGAGGATCTGCTGCCTCAGGCACAGTCGCAGGTGGCTTCGTGCTGGGCAGATGTCGAGAAGTTTCCGGAGTACATGCGCCAGTTTCTGCAAAGCCTCCCCTAGGCAGACGACTGCAGCTGGTGCAAAAGACGTTGTGCCTGCCGCTCGTGTGAGGGCTGGCACAATTGCATTTACATGCATGTACTTCCGTCTTACTGGCGGCGCAGGCTTCTTCGTGATGCGGCCAACACTTGTGCGCGCAAGTCTGAGCAGCGATGCTCTGCAAATGTCCTTGGATGAAATCGTTCCTCATGTCTCCCTGTACAGCCAAAGCAAGGAAGAGTTCAACTTCTCTGTGTGTGTGTGTGTGTGTGCAAAGTCACACTTGGAGCTATGCCGCCACGCAATCGAGAAGTGCGGATGGTCGTGAGCAGGGAGAGACCAAAGCGGCAGCTCCTGCCTATGACGGGTGACATCAGGTGGTCATGTGGGGTGGCACTGCCTGGCATGCATCCGAAGCCCATCGAAGCCCTCTTCTGCTTTGCTTCAAAGGCGACGAGTGCATAGTGCTTAGAAGCGGTTCGGGATGTAGGTGTATTATGTCAGGCACAGTCTTGTTTCCTCTGAGTGTACAGGTGAAGATAGAGCATTTATGTTTGCTTGTGGTGTCTGTTCACAGTGACGCAGGTGCACGTTTGGTAGGTCCTTAGTGTCCTTTCTGGCTTGCGGCTTACTCGAGCCCGACACCCCTTTCGTCCGGGCTACTGGGTTATGGCTTCGATCTGCTGCTCCAGGTTTTGCAAGAACTGCAACTCTTGACATACCACGTAAAGCATACGACTCACAGGCAGCATAGGCAGCTACTTCCTCCACTCATCCTGACAGCCAGACAGCCAGTGAAAACAAGCCTGTCCCAACCGCGACACGCACACTGCCGAGCCGAAGCAGTCAGGGCAGAAGCAGCCCAGTGGAGAAGCAAAGCCTTGATAGCCGTGCACAGCGGCCATGGAGGACATTGGTGGGGAAATGGAGGCGTGAGCTGGTTTAGCCAGATGAGAATTAATTACACAGACACTGCAGAGGCTCACATCTGCCCACGGAGAGAACACAATTCCTACGCTCCAACAAGGCCGGGTCTCCGGCAATGGCTAGGTTGCAGCTGTCGCTGTTGCTGACGCCATGTCTTTATGCTCTGCCAGGCCCAACGTTTTGCATTGCTTCGGCGTGGATTTCCTCTCGAACAAAGAGGACGGAGCCTCAGGATGACCTCTGCACACATCACTGGCAAGAACGACGCCGACATGACGTCGAGTCTAGTCGACAGTGCGAGACTATCATGTTCTGCCTCCAGGTTCTGGAGATTTTCGCAGATTGGCAACCCCAGCAGGCAGCTTCACCCGTAGGGTGAAGCTTGGCGGGGAGTGGGAGCGATGTTGGTGTTGTCTTGGCTTGAGGACCCAGCATTCGAGTGCTTTCGCAATCCGGAGGTCGAGTGGCTAGACGATTCCTCTTGTAATCTGGTCTTCGAAGCGGAGGACTCGGTCCAGAAGGCCGCATGAATTTTCTGTAGCCTCTTGTTTTGTAGATTTTTCCTTCTCGCGAGGCCAAGGAAGAGCTAGCATTGCCTGGCCAGTCCCCAGATGAAGTTTGGTTGAAGAGCAAGCCGATCTCGGTCGGCAAGAAGGAGATCTTGGCCCGGCATGTGCTTTCTCATGCTCGGCCTCGGCCTGTTGCAGGACGCCAAGAAGGGAAAGGCGGGCCACCCAAGGAAAGCAGCCCTTGACTTCGGTTCCTGCAAAAAGCCGCGGTTCAGGCTCGGCGTGGAGGTCTCAAGGAATTGTGCCCTGTGCTCGGGCTTGGATGCGACCCGAATCCAGCCACAGCGAGTGATGGATCTTGTTCTCTGGCCCTGATTTTCCCAAGGCCTTCAACTCCGAGTGGCAACAGAGGTGGCTTCAGGGTTCAGACTTGTCAATGCTCGGTACGCTCTTCCCCACACCTCTGGCTGTCCCACAAAGTATGTATGGCAAGGCTTGGCAATGCGTTGCGATACTGATTACTGTACCTTGCAGCAGCTAGTGTCTGCTTCGCCATTCACTACTGCAGCCTTGTTTTGTCCTTTTCTGTCCATGGTGAGCCAAGGCTCACAACAAAATTCGCACAACCAATGTCGCCCTTTGAAACCGCAGGCAAAATCCTGTCCTTTCTGAGGCAGACCGGAAGGACCCGGGTCACTCCGGGCACACAGACTCCGTGTACTACGCGCATGTGAAGGCTCCGCTGTGTGCGAACGCGGGCCTTCTCCGAAAACAGCTGCAATGTTGCAGGAGCAGCAGGCCTTGGAGAAGCAAGCTACAGAACTGAGGCGCATGAAGAAGCGCCAGAGGCAAATGACGCCAAGACGGAAGGACAGTAAGAAGTTTGCTTTGTTCGGCGCTGTCTCAGCCACGAACGGAATCCTATGTCCAGCAACGTCTTGGCATCGCTCCGACATCTCCAAAGACTTCAGGAGCTAGCTCCGCAGTCCGCAGAGATTGCCCCCGGCCAAGGCTTCCTGACCACTACCGTGCACAGCATTGCAAAGCTTTGGCGAGTGTGGCAGGTTCAAGTGTATCTTCGATGCCGTGCTCCTCGGAGGTGCAGGCGATCTGCCTCGTCCCAGACCCTAAGGCCCTAAACTCTAAAGCATCATCCGGAGAGCCGTGGCACTTCTGACAGGCTGCTGAGAGCTCTCCACAGGCGAAGGCTCAGCCCTTTGCCAACACTTTGTCTTCATGTTTCAGCTGTGTTTGTTATAGCAACTTGCAGTATAGTCAAACATGGGGATAGCAAGAGGAATAACGAATGGCGACAAGAGATGGTGTTGGATTTTTTGACGACAGGAATGATCTTGTCATTCGCATGTTCTGCTTCCCTTCTTATTGCGACCCTTGTGGCCGCATAGTGTTTTTGCGTGGAGCTCTCTCGCAATCTGCAAGAAACAGGGGAACACATCTTCGATTGTCGAAATTTCAGGAAAAGGTTGATGTCGAGAAAGAGGAGCATACCGCGTGAAAGGGACTAGAGAATAGGAGAGCGATGAATACTGCGCTCGAAACTGATTCGCGAATGTGAGAAAGAAGAACAGACCGAGGAGGAGGATGAGGAGGAGGAGGAGGAGGAAACCGCTCGAATACACATTAAGACAGTTGAGAGAGACAGGAGCAGACCTTCCGACAGGCACTAAAAGATCTGAGACGGAGTGGAGGAAATGGGATTAGAGCATTTACGAAAGAGGAGCAGACGGCTCAAAGGGAACCGAGCAAACCGGCACTTGATATTGGAGAGGAGCAGACCGATCCAAAGGGACAGGAGGTTGAGAAAGAGTAGCGCAAACCATTCAACGGGCGACAAGAACCGCTCGAAAGGTATTAGAAGTTGGGAAACTGCTCGAACCGAACGAAGACACAGATGTTGAGAAAAGGCAGCCCGGCCTTTGAAACGGATTGGAGAAATTGCCCGAAATGGACTATAGAAGTTGAAACGAGAAGTGCAAACAATTCAAAACAGACCAGAGAATGCAAGAAAGAGGAGCGAACCGCTCGAAAGGGAACAGAGTGTTTGTGCGACGAACAAGCCGCCCGAAAAGGAGAACTTAGCATGCAACACGCTCGGAAATATGCGTAAGTAAGTTGTGACAAAGGAGCATGCCGAAAATGCGATCGAAGAAGGTTTAAACATTCGATTCGAGCGGAAGGAGCAGACTGCACGAAAGGGTGCGAGAAGTTAAAAACAAGGATCCAACCTCCCGAAGGGGATTAAGCTAGAAAGAGGAACGGGCCGCTCAGACAATGTTTGTCTGTCAACAGTCTTGTGATTGTGCTTCTTCCCGTACGATCTCAAAGAAGCATCACAAACCCATGTCAATGTCGATGCTTGTTTGTGAGATCCTGCTGATGGTACCACGTTGCTGTTGCCCTGCTGCGAGGCCACGACAGAAGGAGCACCTTCTTTCTTATCTGCACGTCGAGCTCCTAAGCCTCGTATCGCCCCGGCGACAGTCCGTGGCGGCTTGCAGGGCCCTGCCCGGCTGAGAGATTGTCAAGCTGCCATACATTGCAAATCTGGTTTGCTGTAGATCTTTGGCCAATAGTGAAAGCTGGAAGCATTGCCGTTTATATGAAGGCGCTGCAGCCCGTCCGAAGCATCTGCTCATATTCAACAGCTCAGGTCTTGAGTCGTACAACCTGCTGGACCCGACCAGCCGCCATGCTTAGAAGACTAGAGATGCTTGCCCGGCGGTCGGGTAGGGAAGGCCTGTCCTACAGCTGTCCAAGCCCCTTCCTCGCTTCGTCAGTCAGGGGTAGATGATATGCGACTTGGGCATGCCAGGCTGCTGTTCATGAAAGCCTCGTCTGTCAACACCGCGTCATCTGCGCAGACCGCACCAGGCACTGACTCGATACATGAGTACTTGTAGTGAGAAGAGGCACAGATATGCACAGAGCAGCGACCTTCGGACAGGTGCAGGAGAGAAACCCACCCAGGCTGACAACATAGCCTTGGGCACAGCTGGAGTTGGAACATATGGTGTGGAGGGATGACTCATGAGCATCCCGAGCGCTACCGAATCCTAGAGTGCCCGTTTGAGGTTGCTCACTGCCTTGCACCGTTTGGCCGTTACGCGAACTGAGGCACTGAAGAAGGATGACGACCTGAAAGCAGCACTGAAGCGGGCGGAGGACTACCTCCCAGTCAAAATCTCTCGTGTATGGCCGACAGTACCAAGCAAGGGCTCGTATACTCTTGAAACGTCTTAATCTTCCGACGAGGCCGAGTATGCAGCAGCCGGCTTCTGAGATAAACTGCCCATCTATGGTGCGAGGAGCCACATGCTGGAGAGTCTAGCAGCGTAGCTGCGTTCAGGTGTTGCACGCAGCGGCGCCAGCCCACAGTACAGCCCGGAGCACAGCTGAATTTGCAGCAAGGCTCCTATCTTACATGAACGTTGGAGATGGCATGTGAGGTGCACAGGTTGTTTTGTGACCATTCCATTAGCGAGCTTGAACAGTTGAAGGGAGCAATTCTGACAATAGCTGTCCGCAAAGCTCTGCTCGGTACTTCTTGACGCATGTTCCTCTGCAGGTGCCACTGCACTGCTGATGTTGGTGCTAATGATGCCTCCTTCTACTACTTGTACCCGTACTTGCACACTAGTACTTGTGTTTGTACTAGTTACTAGCATGTGCACTTGTACCTGTTCACTTGTACTAGGACTAGTACTCGTACTGGTGCTGGTGCTAGCGCTGCAGCACCACTGCTACTAGTACTACTACTACTACTACCACCACCACCACCACTACTACGACGTCGACGACGACTACTACTACTACTACCACCACCAATGCACTGCCACTACCACTGCCGCTCACCACCACCCCCATCACTGCTGCTGCGACTACGACTCGTGCAGTTGTTGACACATCCACTTCTCTTCTGCCGTAGCGACTCTTGCTACTTGCCACTGCTGCTGATGTTGCTGCTTCAACGCTTGCCCTCGACAGCACGTTTTGTTTGCCGGAGGGATACTCCCCCTGGCCCAAGTTCTCATCTGCTGCGATATTCCGTTAATGGCTTAGACTTGGAGCTTGAATATATTGATAGGAGGATTGTGTTCTGTACGGACCACACTTGCCGGCTACCACAGTGAATCGTGGATTTGCTTAGTAACTTAAGCATCCCAAGGATGAGGCTTTGGAAAGATTGAATTATCACCCTGATAACGAAAACCGGCTACTGCTCTTTGTAGAACCACTACCACCTGCTAGCGCCCACTGTGACTATTACCCCAAGAACGACCACCAACGAATAAGAGCACGAATCCTGCGCTCAGAATTGGTTCTTGAGTTCACGAGGCAGGGGCAGGCACCGGCACCCCGGGGCGACCTCAGCGAACGACTGCTGGCAGAAGAGGCAGAGAGGCCACACAAACGCCGGTCGCTGGGTGCATGTGTGTGTGTGTGTGTGCGTGTGTGCGCGCGCCTTATATGTATATACATGTTTACATGTGGTCTCTATGTGTGAGTCCTGCACGAGAAACTTCCGGCTCAGCTTTGCAGGGTACCCCCGGAGCTGGACGAGGGAGAGAACAGACGCCAGGTCGAGGTCCAGGCACGAATCGTTCCGTGTGCCTCGAAGGAAGAGAGGGGCGTAGCAGTCAGACTGAGCACGATTGCATGGCGATTGCAAGTGTAGACATAAGAAGGCTCAGATGATCACAGAAGGAGTGCAATTTGCGCTCCAGCTTTCCTTCTAGCCATGTGGTTGCAATAGCCTTGCAAAGGCCAATCGCAGAGAGGAAAGAAAAGAAGGCCATTGCTTTGCTTTGTATTCGCTGAGAACACGAGCATCTGTCAGTCGAAGTATCTCACCAAGCAGTAAAGGTGGGTGCTGCCCCCTAGCTTGATAAGCCTCCAACAGTCGGCTGTGCAGACACAGACACACACACACACACACAAACACACACACACACAAACACACACAAACACACACACACACACAAATACACACACACACACACACACACACACAAACACACACACACACACACACACACACAAACACACACACACACACACACACACACACACACACACACACACACACACACACACACACACACACACACACACACACACACACACACACACACACACACACACACACACACACACACACACACACACACACACACACACACACACACACACACACACACACACACACACACACACACACACACACACACACACACACACACACACACACACACACACACACACACACACACACACACACACACACACACACACACACACACACACACACACACACACACACACACACACACACACACACACACACACACACACACACACACCCACACCACCACACACACACACCCACACCCACACACCCACACCCACACCCACACCCACACCCACACCCACACCCACACCCACACCCACACCCACACCCACACCCACACCCACACCCACACCCACACCCACACCCACACCCACACCCACACCCACACCCACACCCACACCCACACCCACACCCACACCCACACCCACACCCACACCCACACCCACACCCACACCCACACACACCCACACACACCCACACCCACCCACGCCCACCACCCACGCCCACACGCCCACGCCCACACGCCCACACGCCCACACGCCCACACGCCCACACGCCCACACGCCCACACGCCCACACGCCCACACGCACACGCACACGCACGTTCGCACCCTGCAAGTGCGAAAGGCCTGTCGAGCAAGAGCCAAGACCAGTGAACGAGGCACAGTGCTTAGACTTGATTGAATAAGTCACCTAGGACATCGCGAAATGTCTCAGACTGTCCTGCAGGCTGCACCACCGAACCGGAAAGCGGAGCTGCTCCCACCAGTCTGGGTCAAAGTACCAGATTTTTCACTTCACTTCGGAGAGCAGCTTTGTCAGTCCGATTTTGCTTTTGACCTAGGTAGAAAATTTCCTCAAGAAGCACGGCGTCAGATGCCGAAGGCACAGGCTTTTGCTTCAGATCCGTCCACAAATTGGCAGCCCTGCATGTCAAGTATCAGAGCTTGAGAGCCGCAACAGAGTCTGGAATGCCCGAAGTTAATGATCGGAGCTCGATGCCTCATGTCTCTGTGGATGCGGGGTTTCCCGTCCAGAGCGATGAGCTTGCCTCGTCGGGAAACTTGCCAGATTTGAGCATGCCGCTTCCAGGTATACGCTGCAGCGGTCTTTCCGATCAATCAAATATGCGTGCCCTGGTTGAGATTTAATTGATTTGCTGCTGTTCTTGCTCTGTCGTTCTTCCTGCACCACCTTGATCTTATGATATTTCCCCTTGGCATCTTGAAGCATGCTCGCTGAGGCAGCAAGAGGCAGCCAAAGCCAAGGCGATTGCAAAGAAAGAAGGTAAACCACTGGCTTCAAAGGCTTCCGAAAAGATCAAGGCTGCAGAAATCCCAGCTTGGGACCAGTATCTGCAGGCTAACTCGTCCTTCGTTTCGCAGGGCAATTTTATGCAGACAGTGGCGTGGCAAGTAGAGGGGAGGCGCGTGCTCAGTGTCGTGCCACACGAGAAGATGACCGATGTCGAGAAAGTTGCCAAAGCTGTACAGAAGAACGTGTCGTGCGTGAAACAGTGCAAGCTGGCCGACATTTCCAAGGAGACTGGGTTCCCAGCTTTTGTTTGCCCGCCTTTTGGCTATCCACCTGACGCTGAAGGTCGGCCCCCACTTCTTCTTGTTGACAGCTCTGTCACCGAAATGAAGCGGCCGTTGCTCTTCGATGTTGGCTCCATGGGCGTCTCTCTCACGGTCAGTGAGTTCCTGCGCAGCACGCGTGCCTGTTGCGTGGAGAACCTGACACAGTCCGCCATGCCAAACTCAAGGAAGATACCGGTTGCCGAAAGCGCAGATGGGGCTTCTCCGGAGCCGGCTCCCGAGCCTGCCCCGATCATCAATGCGGCTGATGCCATCATGACGTAGCGTTAAACGTAGCTCGAAAGCTTGAGAAAGCTTAAGCTGTGGCGAGAAAAGGCAGCAGAGAACTGTGTTTGCATGACCTATGACCTGGTATTACCAGCAGGCACGAGCTATATTTGCTTGCTGCTGCAGCGTTGGCCCATAGAACTCAACTGAACATGCCCGCCACTAGCATGTCAGGGCATCATGGATTGCCTAGCCTAGAAGAACGTGGAGGAACGACTTGCTGCATCAGTGAATTGTTGGATTGTCAGCCTCATTCCTCGCCACAGAGGTCTGCGCGCTTACACCGCTTGAAGCCAAGTTGACTATGCTGTCCAGCAGGACCGAAACCATCGAAGCAGAACAGCTAGATTGTGTGACTGGCTCCAACGCGAAACGATGAATCCCTGCTTTTGTGGTGCATTGGTGTCTGAAGCTCGCACTGGAACAAAGTGGCTATGACGGAGTTAGAAGACGGAGTTCACAGAATGCGTGGTAGCAGCTCCCGAGCCATTGATGACTTCACTACGAAGCTCAAGGGATTTGGTCGAGGACTCAGAGACTCCCACAGACTGCAGGACTTGAGCCGACGAAGGCTTCGGTCCAGTGCGCAGCAACTCTGGGCTTGTGTGATAGGTCGAGGTAGCGCCGCGGCTGATGTGGAGGTCTCGCTGCGTTTCTGGCATGCCAGTCTATCTCGGGAGCTGAGCAAGAAAGCCTGCTCCAGGAACCAGCCGCCACTGCGACTGAAGCCTCCTCTTCGTGCGACTGAGCGGTTGTGCTTTGCTTCTAGTTCCTGCTCAGATTGTGTCTTGCCAGGTGGTTCTCAAAGATTGGCAATGCATTGCCCAGCATGGCAGAAGCAGCTGCTGCTGCGAAGGCTTGGAGCAAGGGTTGGCGGTTGCTGCTCTCACCCGAGACTTAATCCGGGAGAGATGGGAACTGAGGCCGGAGACTTCAATGTGTTGTCCAAAGCCGCATCCTCTGCTCAGCAGGCATCCTCTTAGTTCGCGGCAGAGTGTTCCGCTGTAGGCCTCGTTGCTTTAGCGGTCGGAAAGCGCGATAAGAGCACACAAAGGAAGTAAGACATCACTTCGCGCTCCGATGTACGTGCCAGGGCTTTCAGCAGGGCTTCTCTGACATCACAGGGAAAGCAAAGGCCGGCTGAATTTGCCATGCAAAACATAGAGAGGTTTGTTACGGTCAGCCACTGCAGGGGATGGCCAAGCAAGCCTCCACGACCATTTCGGAGAATGCAATTTCCAGAGAGAGGCCGAGAATGCAACTGTAGCTTCACCACAATGGCAAGATGCTGCAATGGAGACTTGTCCAGGTGGATGACCTTCTTCGGGGGAGCTCTACTTGGATGCTTTCTCATGAGTCAGCTGCTCATATCTGCTCACGGTGTACGTGTGCATGTGCCATGTGCCATGTTACAGCGATGCGGTGTGTTGATGAGGTCTTGCCTTCGTATTCCTGTCTGCGCCTTGGCATCTCGAGCGTCCTCACGATTCCTCGGCAATGGCAACCATGCAAGCTATCATCCTCGAGGCCTATCGTGGTATTAATGCCGCAGAAATTTGCGTTGCTTTTCACCCTTGGTCAGATTCCCGGCTTTGTTCGCTGCATCGCAGCAGAGAATTCACTGCAGTTGTCCATCGCCCACGTGCGGGTTTTCGCAATGCTGCATTCGCAAGGTTCACTGTGCTTCCTCGGAAGCTTCTCGGCCCTTCGTGGGCATGCGGCTTTCGCGAGGCACGGAGGCTCTGCAGCATCAGAAGAAGTGGTGGGACTTCACTCGCGAGGCATTTGTTTTCCCGCAGCCGGCTTCCGTTTACAGTGACCTACAGCGCTTCCATGGCAGCTTGGCTTCCCGTCCTTACAGATACAGCTTGTGCTGGATGGTGCT
The DNA here is from genome assembly GCA_905221615.1 of Symbiodinium sp. CCMP2592. Classification (NCBI taxonomy): domain Eukaryota; class Dinophyceae; order Suessiales; family Symbiodiniaceae; genus Symbiodinium; species Symbiodinium sp. CCMP2592. The sequence continues at coordinate 230,723 of CAJNDT010000193.1, forward strand.
GCTGCTACTGAAGCATCGATCTATGTAGGAGAGCTGTGGGCTTGTCTTGCATAAGGGCGGCACTCTGTGGGCCTCGCTGATATACAGGCCAGGGTCAGCGGGCACGCTCCTCCCATGCTACTGCAATGTTCAACAGGTCCTATTTGTTGACCATTGCCTTCTCTGCCGTGCAGGAGCGATTGTCAGATTGTCATTCTCATGCAATGCCTCCTGTTTACATGGCCGCCTCGCCTTGCAGGTGAGTTCATTAGTGCCGGCAGCCCAGATGCGTACCGACAGTCACATTGGCTCCCGACTAGACGAAGATCTTGAAGTTGCAGTTGGGCCCCATCGAGATCGCTACTGCGTGCGTCAGTCGAATCCAAAAGCAGCGTAGGTTCAGCTGGCCCCGCCGGTTCTTTGGGAGCTGCATACTCTCCAACACTCGCGTCGGACAATCTGCCGGTTCTGTATCGGGAAGCGATTAACTACGGAAAACTGTAGGTGAAGCATGAGCAATAGCAGATGGACGAGGTGTTTTGCTCGGTATGCTCGGCCTGGCCAGTGGCAATGAAAGCCTTTTTGGCACGGCTTGTTTCTACGTTTGACCAGTGCAGTCGGAGACGAAACAGACAATAGCGGAACCTCATTCCCAAGCCCAGCAGAGGTTACATTCCCAGCACACGGCGATGCGTGGCTGTGTTTTTCTGCACTCACGACAAGCTCCCAATTGAAGAATTGCACTGCGTTCGAGCTTTGTGCGCTTGAGCACATCGAACTCAGCAGTAGTCCACCCCCGCACCGAGTAGTCGTGTTCTGACTCACTCAGACGGTGCTGTCGTATTGCAAGGTGGTTCCTGTTGTCGTACATTCCTGGAGGGAGGCTCGGCCTCTTCAAGGCACGAACAAGTTTCAGAATGCATTGCGAAGTGACGCCGAAAGGCGCGCGCTGAGCCTTGTTACGGGCATGGCTTGGAGGCTGTAGTGACAACCCATGGCCCCTTGCTCTACTCCAGATCCAGATTAGCAGCTGCAGGATATGCAAAGGATGCTGCAAGTGCGCAAGCGCTGGCCTCAGTCGAAATAAATGGAGAGTTAGAGCACGCAATTTGGGGGGCCGGCCATGGCAATTCAAAGCTGAGGCAAGGGATCGTTGCTGCCATTTTGAGGCCTTGATCTGAGAGCTTTTGCTGGCATTCAAACTCTGGCATTGAGCATTGCAAGAGCGCTTATGGCACGCAAATGCCGCTGAGGCACGGACTTGTGGTTCAGGCTTCTGTTGGCTCATGCCTCATGCCTCGACGAAGTCGAGCAATTGTGTTAGTAGTCGCTTCGCTTGAGTGCCTCTGCGCCAAAAGCAGTATCCGGTTCAACCCGGGACATGTCTTTGCCAGGGATTCTGCGCTGAATTTTCCGTTTGTGCTTACGTCCGTCCTGCCTAGAGACCTATAGGAAACCCAGGCCAAAGATCACCTAAAGCAGAGGGCTCGAACACAGAATGGATCCACGTGTGCGTGCACCGTCATAAACCCGCGATATCCCGCGATGATGTCCTGGTTTGCTCTTCGCAGTCATGTGCGGCTCCAGACACATGCAAGCATGTGAGCAGAGTGGCGTCTTTAGACGAGGCTCTGCAGCAGTCATACCATCCATGTCTTTGAAAGCAGCACTGGACTTACACGCTTCACGGCCGCGACTTGAGACTAGCAGCTTCCACATTTCAGGGCCAGGGGTTGCGTACCCGGTGGAGGCGCGTTTTGCCCCCTTGAAGCTTGGAGATCCGCTATCGCCGGGCAACAGCTACCTGCTTGTACGCTGCCACCTGAAGTGGAAATGCAGTGTCTGCACCAGCACTCCGCCCAAACACTCAAGCAGAATCGCACAAGGCTCCGGAAGATTCTGAGATCGTGTCAGGCAATGGGCCCGGCAAGCGGTGCCAGGCGGGTCGACTAGATCGATGCCTGCATATGCACAGTGGCAGAGAGTTGTGCTATCTTTCATTCAGCCGTTTCCTAGCTGAGTTTTGACCTAGATGGCTGCTTGAAGCAGCTGCAATCAGAGGAGGCTCATGCATAAGGAGCACAATGATCAGGTCATAGAAGCAGGTATCCAACGGAGCATTGGCCGCCCTGACGGCCCGCTCCATTGAGTAGATAGTGTGGGCATAGCAGTTGTAACCACAGAAACTCGTGCAAGGCCCAAAGCAGTTTTGAGTAGCTCAGTTAACATGCTCCTGAAATGGCTGGCGCTGCTGGGCGCATTTGTGCAAGGCTTGGCCGCAGCCTAGGGAGTTTGGCCACAATCGTAAGCGCATCCATGATAAGCGCAGCGGTGATGACTCTTGCATTGCAGGTGCATGGCCCAAGGCCACAAACGGTGCTGAGCTCTGGGAGTGCTACAGGCTGCATGACATAGCAGGAGCTCCCGTCATTACCCTTGCAGACGAGCGGTCGCCGCGGCCCATGCTGTGCTCATCTGCTTTTCCAGAGCATTTGCAAGTGCAGACTGGCCACTGAGCTGCAGGCTACGTGGTTGATTCACAAGGCCGGCGTGTGCGGCTTCACTGTGTCAACTGGCCCGAGACTTGGGTCATCTCGGAATGTGGGTGCGAGTGGCATTCTGACGTGTACAGAGATGCACAAGGTACGGTGCACACCTGCCGCAGCTGGCAGCCAATGGACTCAACCGTCAGACAGCAGGACTGCGTTGAGCTGTAATCCAACGTGGTCTTGGGTCCACGCGCAGCAGGAGAGATCGCACGCACCATCGCAGCTTCGGGCTTCAATTGTGTGCAGCTTACCACTTGGGCTGGTGGCGAATCGAGTTCACATGGCACTGGAGGTGTCCGGCTGCCATTCAGTTTGGATGGCGTTCTCGGCAACATCTCCCGGCTCCCCAACCCCGAGGTGCAGGGGGTACTTAGGCTTCTGAAAGGAGGTTCATAGGAGTGGCACAACGTTCGTTTATGCTCTTGTTGACTCGATGGCTCCTGAAGAAACCACACAGGAGGCAGCAATGCCGTTTTATAGTCTTGTCTTTTCTTCGCAGCTTGCCGTTGCGGGGCATCTCAGCGGCACGGCCAGGTGTCTCTGGCGGCGAATCCCGCGCTCCAGGACCGTTCTCCTAGCCTTTCAGGTGCAGTCACACGCCAAGAAGCATGGTCATGTGATGCTGTGATGCTCGCACAGGACGTCTCTCCTCTGGAGGCCACGAAGAAGCCGTAATCAACGGGCTAGCTTATATCATTCTGCCACGCTGCAACCTTTCCTGCTTGCAGCTCTTCGATGTGACGGTGCATGAGCTGACAGCCAACGGGTTAATGGTGGCCATGGCTGCACTGGCAACTGGCGCTCCACGCTCCATCTTGCTTTACGCACGCAGCTCTTAAACTGAGGTTATCCTCAACAACCATGTATCTACCAGCATGTGGCTCCGGACTTGGTCGGAACCGGCCCGGCCCATGCTGTGGGCAGGTGGATATAGCCCTCCAGCCTCGTCTTCACTCTTCGCCTAAGGTGCTGCAGCACCACGGACCAAGAAGGTTTGTGGTACACTCCAGCTTACCAAGAGACGGCATGGCTGGATGCTCTCGGCGGGAGCCTCTGGCCATTTAATCCTGCGCTCGAACATGCTGTGCCTCGTGGTGTGGTGTGGCTCTACCAACTTTGGCGGCTATTCATGTAGACAGCATGGAGACATCGTGACTTGCCAACTCCCAGTTGTCGTGCAGAGTTCGCAACCAGTTCAGGTTTGATGACCTCCCGTTACAAGGACAACCCACTTGCGGAAGCCTCGGGCTTCGTTTGTAACGCCCCTCCCATGCACTCCTGTCGAGCGTCGCTTCAGGTCGTCGGCTTCGATCTTCGAAACGAAATCCGGCCATCAGGCCCGGTGCCTCGAAAGGGCGCAGCATGGCGCAGCTCCCCCGAAACCTGAAGACTAAGAGAGGCCTCAAAGTTAAAGGAGACGTAGTCGGACTCTGTGAACATTCCATGAGTGGCGAAGCGGGGGGCAGGCTTTGCCTGGCCTGGATGGCACACGGAGGATCCTCGGACCGATTGGCCCGGCCTTCAGTCACCACATATCACCACCTTAGGTCCTTGTGTCTTATGTTTATGAGCATCCGCTTCAGGGCAGCAGCTTCGGTGAGAGGTGCCCGCCGGGTTCTGGATGCCAATGCTCAGGCCTTGGTTCACAGCCCGTCGTGCTCTGGTTTCCAAGCACCGGAGATGTGCACCCAGGAAAACATGCTGATCATCATCTCTGGCGTGTATTTTGGTTTGTTCCTTTGCCAGGCAGGACTGCCAGGCCTTGCGACCCTGATTCCCAGGGCTTTCTTCGACAGAGCAGGTTCCGACATATCCTGTGCACACAGAGGCGCTGACAAATGCAGAATGCAATGCTTGGCGTATGACCTCTCCCGCCGTAATTGCCCGCAGGTTCCGTTTCTGCGCGGCCGCGTTGTTTATACAGCCCACGAGTGACCCGATACCCGTACTTGTGAATCCTTCCATCTTTCGAACGGGTCTTGTGGGCTTCGTGTCTGCAGGTACAATTGGTTTAACTTTCATTTTCTTGCAAGAGAGATTATCCAGTGCATGCCTCAGATTGATGGAGGTGTGACTTGTGCTGACACTTCCTCAGCCTAGTCATCATAGTTGCAAGCGCGTCAGGATCTACTGCTTAGTCCTTGCAGTCGTTTTTGCGGTGAGCTGGCCGGGTGCTTAGAATTTCCTGTGTCCCACACAAAGCATCATAAACAAGGTAACGCCACATGAAACCACCCGCGCGATAGCAGGGGTGCTTTTCAAGACAAAATGGCAGTTTCTAACGAGGTAAACCGATGATTTCTAGATTAGTAGTTCTTGATAGTTCTTGTTTTGGGAGAGATCCCTGCGGAACCTCGAAAGTGTTCGGGACTTGCTTTCGTCATTGGTTGATCTTTGGAATTAGTGCTTTTGGTGTTTTCGCCGCGGCGAAAGCAAGGTTTTGCATTTGATGGCTTCATCGTCCGGCAGCATGCCTCTACAGTTTTCTGAATAAAGTGGCGTTTTTGGATTTCGGTCGATGTTTGGGTTTGTGGGGCTTCGGTGTTGCATGGTGTTGCCATGCTTTTGCAGTCTTTTGGGGGCGTTTGGCACAGTCCTTGTTTTGGGAGAAAGCCTTGGGCAACCTCTACAGTCTTCGGGTCTTTGTTTCGTCATTGTATCATCTTTGGAAGTAGCGTTTTTTTTTCGTTAGTGTGCCGAAGCGAAAACAAAAGGTCGTGGGATGTCGGGTTTAGGTTTTGAACTTGAAGGTGTTGGGGCTTGCACTGCTTCGCCAGGGCCTGGGATGCTGGTTTCAATTTCAAGCTTCTAGCTCCAGGGTTTTGGGCTTGCACGCTTGGGATCTTTGTTTGGAGTTTCAGACGCTTTGCAATAGTATACTGTTATAGGATGATAGTATACTATTCTGGTGCAATAGAATGGTTAGGGTCGTGAGGGATCAAGAGCCCCTGACCACAGGCTTTCACTCTGGCTTAACGCAAACTAAATGGAAAGTATATGGTTGTAAGAGCATGCAGTACAGGTGCTGCAGCAGTGGCAGCAGCAGCAGCAGTAGCAGCATCGCAAGGCTTTCGAGTGCAGCAGAACTTACGGCTGTAAGACCATGCAGAACTAAAAGTACGACTAGTAACACTGTTACTCCTTGGACTGCTCGGTAATGGACGTCGTCAGACAGAACGAAGCAACCCCCCCCCCCCCAACACCCCAGAAGCAGACATACACATGCAAAAACAAGCACAACCCGCGGGTCAATTGGTAGTGCGTTGGCATAAACAAGGCAGCACAAGAAACCAAGAGTCGTACCAACAGAACCATGCATTCAGGCACCGGGACTAGCTGCCTGTACCATTGAAAACACCAGAGTCATCCAGGATCCTCCCAATTTTCAGTCCTCAGTGTCAGAGCCCATCTCGCGGCCCTTGTCCTTGCGCCAAGCCGAGGCTGCTCAGTGCCTTGGTTCGCCGTGGACGTGGGAGCCCAAGGTCCGCCAGTCTACTTACCTTACCTGTGGTTAGTAGGGAATGGAAGAATTGTAGGAATAGTAGTTATAATTGTACCCCATTCCTCCATTTCCTATACTAACCAAAGGTAAGTTACACGGCAGAGTCACGTGAAGACGTTGCGAATGCCTGCAGAGGATGGCGCTTTCTTGGCTGCACATGGCACATGGTGAGGCAATGCAGTTTGTCTGAGGTCGCAGGCCGAACCCTGCAACACAGCGGATCCTACGTTACTTCTACTACATCGCTGGATGCACGCGATGCCGCTGCCGCAGCGTGCGTGCCGAAGAACAGATGGTAGCAGAAGCTCGGGCGAGCTGTGGCGTTGCGCTCTCGTAGTTTTGTCGTATGCACATGTCGTGTCGGATTACCTAGGACCTAGGAGCAGTTGGATGTCTTGGGTGATCCTCAAATGCCAACCCAAGGACGGCCACAGTAGAAGATGTGGCTTGGAGTTCACAGCTGCTGCGCTTCTGACGGCATTGTGTGCTCTATGCCTCAAAGTCGTGCCGTTATTTGTTCATACTTGCGCATTCGATGGCTTTATGGCGGCCACACTGTGTGCGGTGTTTGCACCAACTCTGGCATTGGTAAGCTTGGTGCTGTGGATCAGAGCTGCGTTTCTGGCCTTCACACAGCATCTGGAGCCAGCGGACTTGCGAACTCTGCGTCCGAGTCGGCCCACATTGCCTTTACCGGAGAACGAAGAGCCCCTCCCATCTGAGTCGTACCAGCGCAGCTGTACCACAGCCTGGCATGTCAAGCAGTGCCGCTCACCGGGCTGTGTACTCCTCCTTGTGGCCTGCGTAGCATTTTCTGGGCTCTCGGCCATGTGGGTGGAGTTCGGTTCCTACGAGGCCTTCGAGAGAGAGCTGGACTTCAAGTGGGGTTTTCTTTTGTCTGGGTCTGGCCCTGCTGCAGCTCCTGTCTGGCTCGGTGAGTTCGGAACAAACACCCAGTCCTTGTGGTGGGAGCACATGCTGAGATACTTGCAGAAGCGTGACCTGGATTTTGCATACTGGAGCGTCAATGGCGAGAAGTTCAACGGCGAGCCTGAGCTACTTGACATGCGTTCCAATCTTTTTGTCTGTGATGTTCGGTCCTCACCCCAGTGCTCCACCTTCAGCTGCAGGTCTTTCGGGCTCTTCATGGAGAATTTCATAGACGTTAAGCAGCCGTGGAAGCTTCAGCAGCTGCAGGCCACCATGAAGATGCAGATTGGGCCAGAGCTAAGTGGCAGCATGTCATGAGGTCAAGGCTCATGTTCTGTCCGACCTAATTTGTAGATATGACACGCGAATAAGAGAAGGCTCGATGAAAACTTCGGCTTTCTGAGAGAGCAGAGCCCGACAAGATCCCGCCAAAAGACAAGCCACAGCTCTCCACAAGCTGACATGATGGCCAAACGTACCCACCGTAGTTCGGTACTAGCATGTCAGGAAACTCAGTAGGTTTATGGCCATCCTGACGGGCCTTGCTCTTTGTACATACCTTCTCAGCATGGCGCTTTTCAGTAGCGCACGGCCGATGCGCCGTGGTGAGGAGCCCAGGAGCCCAGAGTTCCAGCTCTCCGAAGGGCCCCCGCCTTAAATCCAAAAAGCTCCTTGCTGCGTTCTGCCCTGTAACTTCGGCGTTGCTGCTTGGGACCTGGGAGGGAAGTCTTGAAAGGCTTTCGCAGCTTGTTCTGTGCTCGAGACGACGTCGCTGAAGCCCTCTTGCTATGATCTCTACCTCTTAGGCTCTGCTCAGGGAGCAGCAGATCTTCCAGTGCGCAGGACGTTCCAAGCCCCGACAGCATCTGATTGTAAGGCGCTTGCGCACGAGCTCACAAAACCACTGCCCAGACTCTAGACCCGGACACGCGGAGCTCCCAAAACTCCATCCTGCCCTGCTTGGCTTGATGTGCACGTCCTGCGATGCTTTGTGCTTGCTGAACCTTCGCGCGGATGGTGAGGCAAGCCAGTGGAAACGGCCCTTCTGCGGATGCCTTTCGTTTGCTACCGACTCTGCCAGGATGGCTGCCCTGAATGGCGTGATCTTGCACCTCGATGACAAATGGCCGTGTTGCAAGATTAGGCGAGGCGGTGCTTTGATGTCTACAGGCTGTTGCACCTCGGCGTCAGCATGGCGATGGTGGATGAGTCAGGCGACAATGCAACAACCGCATGGGAATCCGGTGACTGCAGTATGAAGTTTTTCGTTCATTAATGCGTAGCGTGTTTATGGTAGCTAGGACTGTGGAGGTAAATCATTATAAACTGCAGTACACCTTCATGCCTGCATGGAGGAATAAGCAAGTCAGCGTTGGTGGCGGCTAGATGCGGCTAGGTCGCTATCATGCTGGATCGGGGATGCCAGATCTGTTGCCACCCGAAGCTCAGTTCAATTCAGTTACTTGTGGATGCGGTGAATGCTGATCGGCTGTGAGCAGAGGAGCCATCGGCCACGGACAAAGCTGCCGCCATCGACTTGAACAAGCAGCCAGCATCATGGCTTGCAAGAAGCTTCGTGTGGATCGGAAAATTGTGGAACCGGCTTATGAAACTATCCACCCCTATCACAGGCGGACTTTGTCATAATGGCGTAAGCCGTCTTCTTCGCAGCTGGCAGACCAGCACGGGAGCTAGATAAAGCTGGATATTTCCTGTGTTCACGAAACCATGCTGCTAGATATTTCCTGCATTCAGCAACCAAGCTGCTAGTTTTTCCTTCATTCAGAAACCAACTGCTAACATTTTCCTTCACTCGGAAGCAAATCTGCTGAGCTTGAGAACTGCGCGTTCCGCTTCTGTGGACATGATTGTCTGTGAGTTTTCGACTCAAGATGTCCGACCTGAGAAAGAAACACGGCCCGGGCAAATGCTGTGGCATTGTCTAGCAGTTTCTAGCATTGTCGTCAGGCAGTGGCCGGAATCTAACATTTCTAGCATTGTCTAACATTATCTAGCATGGTCTAGCATAATGTAGCATCTTCTAGCATCCCTGGTCCTCCGGGACCTGGCCGGAATCCAGCATTATCTGGCATTTTCTAGCACCATCTAGCATTGTCTATCTTGGCGGGGCGCATGGTTTAGGGGTTGATTTTCCATCTGCAAGGCCAGCATGCCCAGCACCATTGCTCTCTGTTGTGTTTCCGGACCTACCCTTTCATTCGTCCACAGCCACTAAATCTTCGGCATGTGAACAAAGTATTTGTCTAGCTTTACCTGGCTTTCTCCAGCCGCCCGTTTCCACAATGTCCGCGTATGACTTTGGAACCACGTTTGCGTATCCCACGAAGGTTGAGAAGGTTTTCCGGCTGCTTTACTTCGAGCTGACGAAGTTGGACAGACGAGAAGTTGCTCCTGTCGTAGCTGCAGGCATCTTATAGTATCTGCCCTTGCGCAGGACAAGCAACAGCCAGAGCGAAGACTGCATTTGCAAGAGTTTAACGTCATGGCCAAGGCTCTGAGCCAGAAGGGACCCTACCCGACCCTACCCTGCCGCTTGCTCCTCTCTTGCGCGCTTCGGCGTCAGGAGCTCGACTGCCCCCAGCGCCTGGTGGCCATGTCCCAGGACAGCTCTGCGGCAAGAGATGTATGCAGCTAGTGTCGATCCATCAGCCATGCGCAGCCGGCTGGCTTCAGTGCATGACTGTGACAATATGCTGGCGTCCCCATCTAGGCAGTCGGCAAACCCCCGATGAGGAGTTAGCAAACCTCTGGCAGCTTTTCCTTGCTGTCGATGGAAATGTGGGCGAAATCATTGTGATATGGGCAGTAGATTCCTTGCTTGACGAGTTGACGACGGGACCTGCCAGGAGTCCAAAGATCTGGCGGAGAATATCAACAGCCTGCACTTGAACGCAACAGGCCGTAATGGCTACTCCAGACAACAGTCGGGCTTGTGGGCCGGGAGCTTTCGCTGCAGGCACTTCTGGATTGTACTGGACTCTGCACAAATATCCCGAGGCAGGAGTACGTGTTGCCGTGCCGGTTCATGGTTCAGTGGTCCCAGGAGCACAGTTGGGCCTGGCTACTCAGCCAGACGCAGGACCGTGTGATGCGGAAGGCACGGCTTGGTGACCATACAGTCGATGCACAGACGTAGCGCTCGGAGTGCCAGACAGGTCTGGCAATACTTTGTTCGCTTACAGACGCTTACAGTCTCCTCCCTAGCCGGCACCTGCAGCCCCCTGGTGTGCGCTGGTTTTGTGGCAAGAGTAAGGTTCCTGACGAGAAGAACTGCATTTCTGCCGCCATGCGCACAATTCTGATGCAGTCGATCATCACATGGAAGAGGATGCTCAGAGCCGGGCTCAGCAAATACGGCGCAATTGCGTGCTTCTTGACAAAGCTCGAAACACCCTCTGTAAGGTGACCACGCAGCATTGCTCTGGAACAGTGTTGCTTTTGGCATTCTGGGAGATGCCGCTCCGCTGGCAGAACGCTCGATGTCAGCATGCAAAGTTGGCCTGTTGCCCTAGGTCACTTCATGGCGAGAGCTCGACGAGGACGGCCAGGCTCGAATGGACGGCGTGATGCTTCCTAGTTGGATCAAGTATGTCTGTGAAGCAAGGGTTGTCCTTCTTTCGGGCGGGTGCCCTAGTGAGGGATCAATGAAAGTGCTTATAAGGGGCTTTCATCAAAGGCCATTCTGTCGCATCTCTGTTCCCCCGACGTGTCCAACCGCATACAGTAGTTGTCGTCCCGAAGCAAGACGGCCGACTTTTGTCCAACTTAAAGTGGCGAATACAGTGCAGTGGCTCCTCCATGTTGGAGTTGCACCTGCAAGTTCGATGAAACCGCGAAGACATCGCTAAAGCATGCTTTGCAGCAAGTCGCCTGTCATGGTAGAGGCCAAGCTGTACCGTATTCCACGACGGAAACATGATCTAGGTTTGTGCAGACTGGGAGCGCGATCTCCTACGTGACAAACAGCACTGCCGCATCACAAAACTATCACAAAACGGCCGCCTCGGGCATCATTGTATACTCTCCTACCAGGAACATGTGCCATCGAATTGGCACGGAGTCAGCGCTCAGCCTTCCAGACCTCCACCCTTTCTACTCAACATGTTCGGATCACACCAACACCATCGCTCGCCGACTCCGGGAGTTTCAGGCCTGAGGCCTGGCCGCAGAAGACGGCCTCGTCGCCCTTGTCGCTCCTTTGCGAGTTCTTTCACAGCTTCACCTACTCGTGACCGAGCTACAGGGCTGTCACCTTCGGCTGCTGAGCATTTGGCTGAAGTTGAAGGTCTCAGTGCACCGCACGATCGGAACGCATGCATGCAAAACACACATACACATACACATGCACACACACACACACACACACACACACACACACGGCCCAAGGCGCAGCAGAGCTCAAAACGAAAAGACCACATGTGTGACAGGCTCGGTGTGTTTCTTGTATCGCTGGCGGCGACCATCTCACATCGCGATGTCAGCTACGAAAAGAGAGTCTGTGGGCATGTCGTGCGTCCTCGCAAGTTTGCTTGCTTTGTCAAGCCAGTTCACGAAAAAGGGAAGACTGGTGCTAATCACCGCATGTTTAAATTGCGAATAATTGCGTGTGCATTTTCAAGTCTTAGCTCACAGCTCATCCGACTGCATTTGAAGGCTGCAAACGAGCCAGGAGGGCCCCCTCCCAATGTCAGCTGGTGGGAAACCTCAGTTGTCTTTGCACGACGCTATAAAACACCCTGCAGTATCTTACCAAAGTCGGACAGGTCAGAAAACCTCATCTTCGGCAACATGTATGTTTCTTCCGTGCAGAAGTTCATGGACTTCCACGCGTCAGCAGCCCAAGTGTCCGAGAAGATGCAGGGGACACCGCTCTCGGCAACTTAGGAAGGAAGTGGAAGCGCAGCTACTCCAGGAGCTCATGTTGGTCCGCAAAGCGGAGGAACTAAATATGAGGTATGCTCGAAGCCCAGTCGGGTCCTCGTTGAAGCAGTGGTAGCACTGTGTTATGAACCTTCTTGAGGACTTCAGTGCCGGCGAGGAGCATCGATTTAGTAAGGATGGTGCGATCCCCATCCTCTCCTTATGCCTTTAGCTACGTTTTGTGCACTGAGTTTCGGCAGCCGCCATGGCAAGGCGTTTATTCGTCTTTCGAGTACCTCCGCCGTCAGAGCTTCAATGAGTGGCCCGTGGACAAGGCCCCAGTTTTCCAGTCTTGTTGCAACGATATGTGCTGTAACCACAATTCGGGCGGCATGATGCCGGCATGCAGGGCCTCTTGCGTGGACTTTTACGACACATCCTGAAACCTCGCTACGGTCGGCCTACTTGGAGCGTGAGGGTCAAGGCTACAGCTGTGGCATCGTCAAGACCAGGTACTGCTCCCCGCGTGTCTGTGGGTGACTTCGGAGCTGGGGGTGGGCTGGGCCCATGGTCGCGGCGCATGTCGAACCAAGAACAGACATTACCTGGTCTGCAGCTGAGGCAGTACAGCCTGTGGCTGAATGACACGGGGCTGGTTGAGGCGGATCGGGACACGATCTGTATGGCATCACCATTCAAGACAGCGATCTGGTGAAGGCTTTAGCTCTGGACGCTACGGAAGCCGTGTCCGACATCACGGGTGGATCGGTTTCACAGGCGCGGCTGTGCTGACATTCGTGGTCCATCCGGGTGCTGTGCTTCATTGCTCTGCTGGATGCACCACTTCACACAAACGGTCAGCCATGATGTTCCACCGGAAGGTGGACTTGACGAAAGCTTCATTAGACTTGGCACGCCGCTTCGACCACGACTCAGCATCCATGCCAACCGCTCCTGACGTTTGCATGAAGCCTAAGCCGCCTCGAAGTGCTCCTTGCCGGACCAGAACAGCGACCTCAGGACTGGATCCTGTGCCTCGATGTGGTCACACTGCTGCCGGAGGGAAAGGCGGACGACCGAGCGGAAAGCCATGATGCAACTAATTTATGCATCCACGGGCTATGAAAGACTTAGAGGTGGTGCCGCTGCTGCAGAACATTGGCCGGCCCGAATCTCATGGCTCCGAGCTTCACCAGCATGCTCCCGTGGTGTTAAGGGGTCTTCTAAAGGCACTTGGAGCATGGAGGCCTCGTTCTGTCATGGGTTCTGCGCCAAGCTTCTTGAGGAAAGACAGGCTCTCCGAGGGTTGCACACAATTCGTGTGTGCGTGTCTAAGGGGCCAGGGGCTGAAGAGAACAAGCAGCCGGAAAAGGACCTGACTTTGGCGGATTGGAGGGTCGTTCACCGGCTGTCTCTCCAGAAGCGACTTGGTACGCCAAATGCAGCGCACAGGAGGATCGTATCAAGCTTGTGGAGAAGGAGGTTTGCTGATGTTTGCTGCCTCTCATGTGTTGTGTGCGGTTTGGTTTCTGCGAGTTTGCAGTACAACCACTGATTTCTGCTTGATGCAGGCACATGTCAGCTTCGACCCAGATGCAACGAGCAAGTTGAAGTCTGGGTGTGAAATGCCGCACGCTCATGGAATCGATGGCTCGAAACACCTGGCTACACCTGCACGAGCCTCGCCAGGCAGAGCTTCGTCAACGACCTCATGGTCTTTCGCGTCGCATCCCCTGAGCTTCTGATTCGAGCTCACGCATTCGTGGTGTGGGTTTCTTCTTGCGGCCCCAAGGCCAAAGCTTGAGAGGCCAGCTCCCAAGCAGAGGCGTGCCGTGGCCTGCCGCGCCAGACTGCGGCTTTTCGATACTTGGGTCCGGGGCTCCAGGACAGCTAATTGATCGCGCTGGAGGTCCAGAAGGCTCAGAAGAAAGGTTTGGGGCACCACAGCTGAGGTGTTCGCTGTTGTCGCATCGTCAAAAGTCCGCATAGGCCGAGGACCTGGAGATCGCCATGTCGCGCCGGGGCATGAGCAGAAGATGCAGAAGTGAGGCTAATTACCGACCGACCGCAACGGCGCTCGCAGACCGCTGGCTCCAACTCCGCAATAATGGGCGAGCTGACAGAATGCTGCTGGCAGGTTTTTGCGATTTCTGTCGCACATCCGCGCGAGTCGAGAGGTTTTCTGACCCGCCGCCCAAGCAGGCTCATGCTAATTGCAGTTGTCAGGCGCCTGCCGGATGTAGAGCTAGATGCCGGCGGGATGTGGTCACGAAGTCACAGAGGCACAGACATCCTCGCTTCTCACAGCATGGCCCGTGTCTGAGATGCACTCACGGCAACTCAGGCAGTGTTGACTGCGCAGCCAGACGAATCATATTCGCTGCATCAAGTCTTGCCCTCCTTAGACGCGTGGCGAGAGTCTCATCGTGGACACGCATTTGTTGCAGCTGTAAATGCCATGTTCGACTTAGCTCGGGCAGCAGAGGCCTTCAGGCACAGAAAGCTACACCAAGCTGGATCACGATCGCCAACCTGATCAAATCCTGCAGTGCAGAGCAGTGGCAGCAGATTTTGAATTTGCTGCAGAAGCTTCCGAGGGACCAAAAGAACGTAGTACCCTATACTGTGGCAGTAACCAAATTGACACGTGCAGATTTTTGGCAAATGGCTCTGGGCTTGCACTTGGACATGCGACTACAGCGCGTAGCTGACGTGGGATCCTATGCTGCACTGTTGACGGCGTGCCGCAGCGGCACCGCCTGGCAGACATCTTTGGTGCTGTTGAAAGAAGCTTACTCTGTGCAACTGCAACCCGACTCCGATACCACCTGCTCCAGTGCAGTGATTTCAGCGTTGACTCGGGCAACACAGGTATCCAAAGCCTTGATGGCACGGCATCTGGCATCGGAGACCCCGAACTTCAATGCACTCATCATGTCACTGCGCCATGTTCAAGCATCCTGGGTGCACGCCTTCCATGTTTTGGAGGACATGAAGAGGCGACAAATTTCCAGCGACATGGGCACGCTAAAGGCGGCTTTGAGCATCTGTGGCAAGCACAAACCCGAGCTGGTTCCGGAGATATCCAGACAGCTCCAGATCCAGCCCGACATACTTGCAGTGAACATGATCGTGGGCTCCATGGAGAAGTGCCACAGCTGGCAAGCAGCCTTGCGCGAGCTTCGGCTCGTCGGCCAGATGAGATTAAGGGCAGACTTGACCACCTACAATACCGTGATCAGTGCGTGCAGCAAGGCCTCGAGGTGGTCCTGGGCACTGCATTTGGTGGATGTGATGGCCTCGTCAGCTTTGGAGCCAGATGAGATCACGTCGGGCAGCCTCATCACCGCTTGCTCCTCGCAGGGCCGCTGGCTGCTTGCATTGCAGCTGCTCCATCTCCACTCCCTAAGACATGGAAGACCCAATCTGATCGCAGCTCATTCCGCAATCACAGCATGTGAGAAGGCGGGAAGATGGATGTGGTCGCTGCACTTGTTCAGCGATGCTTTGTCGAGCAGACTCACACCGGACCTCAGCCTACTTGGAGCGGTCCTGTCCAGCTTTGAGAAAGGACAACAGTGGGCACGAGCCTTGCAGCTCTTGAGCCAGATCATCCAGGAAGGTTTCTCTCCAGACATTGCTCTCATTACGTCAGCAATCAGCGCCTGTGCTAAAGCGCATTGCTGGGAGATGACGCTCCTCCTCACCTATGAGGCCGGTCTGCTTGTTGACTAACACTCGCACTTAGCAACAAGACAAAACTGAAAAAGTAGTCTGAGCCTCTTTTCTTCGTCAATGTACTCATATGCTGAACGAGAATTTCCGGCATGTCAATATCAGACGCACTGGAAGTGTCCAGAGAAGTTAAGCCACCGCTATGGGCCAAGTATCCAGGGTGTGGCTGCTCGTTCCCTGCAGCGATCTCGGCTCAAGATCCGAGACACCCTGATCCAATGAGCCATGATTGTCATCAGGAGTGCCAAGGCTCGAGTCGAAAGCATGGCTAGAAGCGGCCAGAAAAGGGATAAGTTTGACTTTGACCACTCAATTTTGAGCTGGTAGGTGATGGCAATGAGGACGAAGAGAGTCTGACAGCGGAGCTGGGCCCAAGCCGCCTGGTGGGTGGCTTGATTTTACGCGGAAACAAGTGTGTGCTGATCCGGTCCCTTTCTGGAGAGTGGGAGGGCATGCGACTGCCTTGGGGCGCTTCAAACATCGAGCCTGGCGCACGAGCCGCGGTCCAGATCGTATCCGAGCTGTGCGAGATCGAGGAGGAAGAGGTGACAACTCTGGAGATTGCACCCGTCACTATTGCTGTCCCTGACATGCCAATTCTGCTGCACGCGCTGTACGCCGCGAATCCCCCACCGGCTGGTTCCGCAGCCGATTCTGATGGTGAAGATCCAGAGGATGTGTATGACTGGTGCTTCGGCGAAGCAGTGGCAGGCTGCAAAACAGGACCACACATGCGGTATGTGAGGTAATGAAACCTTCTTTGGTAGGCCTGCTGTTCAACGAGCGCTTTGGGCGTTGTTCCCCGAGACTGGGTTGCACACTGAAGTCGGGCTGTAACCTCTGAGGTACACATTTCCACGGGCGATGAGTGCACTGGCAAAGGATCCCTATGCCCGCGCTGCATTGGCCACCATGGCATTCGCTCTGGCAGCCGGGACGCTTGGAGGACGGGGTGTCAAAAGGCAACCCATCAAGTAGCTACACCGGCCTACTGCTAGCTCAGGGTTTGATGGTAAGCATCTGGAGCACCGGCCTGCTTCACATGACTCAGCTAGCTGCATGTTTTTCCCAAGCGTTACGTCCGTCTTCATGGGAGTAATGGGTTTCAATACGACTGCGACTGCCCGGCACCACACGTAAATCTTCAGCTGTGCCTGGACGAATCTGGACGACTTCCCCTTGCTGCGAGAGGCTTGGTACCAAAAAAGTGGGGCGGCATCTTTGGCCAGGCGCCTCATTTGCACATCCTGAGTCCCGTGAGGTTCGTCCTCTGCAAGTGTCTGCCTCTGTGAAGGAGTGGGTGACGCCAGCCTTGCAGCTGCTTCCTGGCCCAGGCCCGACAGTTTTCTGACGGTCTAGCCCCTTAATTGAGGAATATAGCTTAAATCATGACATGAAGCCCCTAATGATTTAAGGTATTTTCCTCAATTAAGGGGTATTGGGCTAGAGTCTCTTTTCTGCTTTTGCTTCGAAGGCTTGGAGCTCGAAGCCGAAGCCGCTTCCGAGACTCTGCTGCACCAGTCCAGCGCCGAGACGAACACACACACACACACACACACACACACACACACACACACACACACACACACAGTGACGCAGTTGAAAAGCGGATAGCACAAGTGACGAGCAGTCGTAGCGTATATTAGCAATAATATCAGTATTAATATTGATATTACTATTAATATTAGTATTAATATTAGTAATAATATTAATATTAGTCTTACTATTACTATTATATAGGCTTAATCTTGCTCTGTAGCAGCCGTTCTTGGTTTCTGTCAGCCAGAGCGCGGAGGACGCTGCGGGCAGCTCTGGGACAGCAGGCTGGTAGAGCTCGGATGGAGCAAACTGACAAGAGACCAGGGGACTGTACCCAGTACCTGGACCTAGCAAAGCTCTCTGCGTCAGGTGCAGCGAGCCGCAAGCGAAAGATGGACGACGAAGAGAAGCAAGATGCGGATGCTGCAGAATCGTAGCATCTCTTGTGGCCTGGGTCTGCCCAGCGGTGTAATCGGGCAGGTGATCTCTAAGCCCAAGCACAGCACCTCGGCGCCGGAAGTCGGAAAAACAAATGCAGGTCGCTTTCACAGCTGGCGGGCTGATTCCTGGTACAGCAGCCACTGCCCATCACATCCCGTCAGCACCCCAAACAGGAATAGGAAAATGGTGTCTTTTCTTCTGGATTTGCAGACTCGCTTGTTGGAGCTGCCAGCTGCTATTCTGCGTGCCCTGCTGCACATAGCACGTTACAATCTCTCTAAAGTCAAACGAACTGTGAAATCACAAGACTGTACCAATCCAAAGCGAATTGTGGTCCATGAAAAGACAGCTTGTATCAAGTTGCCATTCTGCTCTGGCCCGTTCAACCGGGTTCAGTAGGACATCGAAACCCGGAACATCATCCAGAATGTGCCATATGTGCCACTTGCAGGCGATGTCTCAGTGGAATCTCGCGCCCAACGAGGCTGCGGTACTCTTCGTACTCTTCCATGCGACTCGGGGAGCTTCATTTCTCCGCCTTAGGCGACCGCGGGAGCGGCCCTATCGTCCTTAGCACAAAGCCCCGCGCTCACCGAGTCGCGGAGATCTGGGATGGCTTTGCTCCGTTGGTCTCACTGAGGACACTCTTGGCAACTTGCAGAGTCCATCTTGGAAGCTTGGCAAAACCTGCGTGAACCACGACTGCGCAGTATGAGCAATGTGGTCATCAGAGCAGTGGGCTAGCTCGGACAGGAGAGGTTGCGTTGTCGGCACCTGCAACAGTGCAAGTCGAGCCTGGAGCCTGTGGCGGCCATGCAGCGACGGTCACAGACTCAGAGAGTGGAGCAACCTTTGCAGCCTGTTGCTCGTACCCGTCCAAGGTGCTATGAAAGAGCTCTCAAGAGACCCACTCTCACCAGCCGACCCTGCGAAGGCCGCGGAGTCGTTGGCTGCCTGTTCAGTCAACATAGTGGGAGAGTCGTTGCGGCAATCCTGCGAGTTTCCTGGTGCAGTCCCATGTTCGTCAATCACACACACACATGGGTGGACAACTGCGGCTCCGTATGCCCAAGGTGCGGGGCTTGCCTTCGAGCAACTACAGACGACTCACAATCGTTCAGGATAAGTACTTCCCATGCCACACTCACACTCTGCTCCACACTTAGAACGGCTATGCCGCTTGGAGACCCAACAACGTGGTCGGGACGCTCCCGGACCGGTATGTGCGAGTTGATCTTTGTGCATGTTTGTTTTGCGAAGGTTGGACCTTGGAACCTTTGGTACGTTCTCGGGTCTTTGCATTCTGTCAAGCCCGGGGCATGGTGTCCCTGCCGAAGGCGCACTGGTCACTCGATACATTGCGGAGGCAATGACAGTGTCAGAGTGCTGCCCATGATGAGCATTCCATGGCATGCCGTTATGCAGGATCTGGTCGATCTGCGAGACCTGCCACCACAACTGGCACGCGCCGCAATGCGCAGGAGTCTCAGAAACTCTCGAACCGCTTTCATTGTCTTGCTTCGATCCTGCCATTTCTTGGCCGCTTTTCCCAACAATGACGTAGTAAAACGGTCTTGTGTCGATGATCGTAGACGACATGATATCAGGTGCTCTTCACGGCTGTTTTTAGAACCTTGCTCAATGGCAAAGGCGATGCTTTCGGCCAAGCTCTGTTCGCTGGTTCAGAACGCCATTCCACGCGCGAAATCATGAGGCCGGAGCATTGCATTGCCTGTGCCAAGTCTTCTTCCACTATGTTTTGTTGCCAGGTTGGGATTCTCCGGGGAGCAGGGTAGAGCAGAGAAGCTGTTGAAGAAGTGACTGCTGCCTCCAGTCTTTGCGAGGCAGGCGGAGCAAGCCTTCTACGAAACGGCAGTGGCAACTGTGCAGGCTCCAGTGAAGCTTTACTTACCGACACACTCGGGACCATTCACTTGAGCATGCAGGGCTTGGTAGAGCAACTCGGTCTGAAGGCTGAGGCGGCTGCATGGATCAATGTATCCAGCTTTCTGCGGTGACAGGGAGGCTGAAAACACTCCGTCAGGTCAGTGGATGTGCCTACTTGGACCGCGACCCAGGAGCTCTCCTCGAAGACTTACGTACATGCATGTGTGCGTGTGGGTGGCTGTTCTGCGGCAGGAGCGACTTCCGAAAGCTGCAATAAGTCGCAAGCAAAGATGCAGCTGTGGAGCGGAGACAAAACAAAGCTGCACTGCAAGCGAACCGGAACGGAAGCCAATGCTCTGTCCCGAGTGCCAGCTGCAGCTACATGTTGGAATCTGGGTTTCTACTCTTGGTCTGTAGAACTGTTCGCCCGTCGCATGCCCCTTTGTCTGCAGGCTGCAGAACGACAGGAAGCCACATCCGGCTTTTGACGTGCCCGGTGAGGCCTGCAAAGCTTGAATCGAAGCAACGGGCTTGCAGTGCCTGAAGCTCCTTGCAACCAGGCAGATCTGGTTGGCAGGATTTGCGAGATCCTGGCCTTCCACCCAATCGAGGACGCGATCTCAGCAGCAAAGATGCAAGCAAAGTCGGAGTCTCGCTCCGAAGGTCAACAACCTCTCTTCTAGATTTGCTACAGTTTTCAACCAGGCCGCTCCACAACAGCTGAGCCGACTCTTCTGCAGCTCTCTTGGGCCCTGGCAGGTTGTGCGCAACAGTGAGCACACGCCTTTTTCTCCAGAGAAGCGAAACGATGGCAGCTTCAAGAAGCCAGGTACTCAATGTGACAGGTTCCCCACTTGGGCTGTGAGCTTGTGCCTGGAGAGTAACCTTCAGGTGGCTGCTGGCTTGTGGCTTCGAGGTTCAGCACAGTCTTCACAATGTGCTGCGATCAAATCCCGCCCTGGCTTTGACCTGCGAAGCAGGTTGGACCTCTTTTTGATCGGAATAAGTCTTTGGTCTACTTGCCGTCGCCGTGCGGATCCTACTCTGAAAGCATACATCAGACTACGTCGTGGCCAAACTTCGGTCAACCCGCAATACTGCTCTGCTAGAGGCGGCCGAAATCCTCGCGTGGGGACATCTCTCAACCAAGGCCAGGTTGGGGAGAGTCTCCTGGCTCCGTCTCTCTTTGCCATCGAAGAGACGCCTTGATCATTCGTTCCAACTCTTTCTCTCACCCGTTCTTCCTTGATCGCTTCAGGCGGCGTTTCCACTGCGGTGTGGGAGGACAAGGAGGCCCGCCCATGACAGGAAGTGAGAAGGTGTGAGGACCAGCAGCAAGTACATTCCGGCCAGCAGAGCTCCCTTGGAGAAGCCGGGCACAGTGAGACGTTTCGTGACTTTCTGTGAGGAGCCCGGGAAGGATGCGACCGCCTTACTGGGATCGCCTCCGTCGAGGCTCGGGGCATCTCGGGGCCACCGGCCAAGCCGACCAACACCGTCATTGCCTTTCTGGCAGGAACAGAAGGCAAGCCTCAGCCGCCGGCAGCTGGGATGATTTTTTTGGCTTTGTGCTCCCTGTAGTCCCGGCTGCCTGTTCAGACCCACTTTTCAATTGTGCTCGCAAAGTGGGTTTCCAAACTGCGCATCAGCCGATCGGCGGGTGGTCGGGTTTAGGGTTTAGGGTTGATTGACTGATCGGCTGATGCACGGTTTTGGGCCCAAAAACCACGCACACTGCACTGTTCTGAAGCAGCGAAAAACATTTCATGTATCCTGAGGTGGGAGGTGAAGCGTCCCGAGGATGCCCAGCCGCAGAACCAGCTGAGTATGCTGATGGCAGCGGCTTGCTTTTTGGCAGCCGTGTGCTCAATGGGCGCGAAAATTCATGAGTGACAGTGTAAAAGTGTTTTTTGCATCAGTTTCAGTTTATGGACAAAAAGACACGTCATGCAGTAAGTTGATAATGGGTATGCTCTGTGTATATCAGGGGCAGCTACAGGCAAAAGGTTTGAGTGAAGTGTCAAGATGTGACAAGTCAGTGTGGCATTCTGCTTAAGTTCATGCCCTTCAGCAGTCTGCCCATCTCGTGGACAAAGGCACCGACGGTCTCTCCGGAAGCCTCGCCTCCAAAGTCGCAGGACTGCCAATAGCTCACCACAGAAACATGGGGGTGGTAGAGACGATTGACTTCACATGAGTTTAGCTCGAACCCGGCTCTTGAAGCATCTTGCAGCGCTCATGCCAAGTCTTCCTGAAGTCCTTAAGACTGGAGGAGATCTCTTGCAATCGTAAAGCAGAGATTCGCTGCAGTGGTAGGGTACCTCACAGCAACAGAACCATCAGCAACGCTGCGCTTGTTCCCACCAGGGTGCCACCACGCGACCGCTCGATAGTACTTGTACATCACAACCTGTTGTGCAAGGCCCGCAATTTTCCGGACACGACACTGACGCGCCTGCCCTGGTGGGTCGCGACATATGCGAGGTTTGGAAGCCAGAGACCCACCGCACGTCACCACATCGCTGCCGTTGGACGTGGCCTAGGAATTCAGTCATGCTCGCGGTTGATGTTGCTCACTCTGTCAGCAAGCTTTGTGACGCAAGCGTCTAGAGTTTACAGAGCAAGCGGACGCGATGCAGAGCACCATGATGGCTGCCATGGCTCTTCTAGCGAATGCGGCAGCGGCCTTGCTGTCTCTCGCAGGATCGGCATTGGCTTGTCATCAAGCTGGTCCTGCGATTTTCCCATGCTTTCTCTTTCGACTGGGCAGGTCCTCTTCCTGCTACGGTCCTGTCTCCACCACACTTCGAAATCATCGAATGCGCGACCTGTCTGGCCATGCTGCTCCTGGCCAGGACCTGCAGAGATCAGTCTTCGGAGTTGCAAAGCTTCTCATAATTCGATCAAGGACACCGTTCTCAAGGCAGTGCTTCCTTTGTGGGCTGATGCGGGTCGTAGCCCTCGGCTCGGGAATCTGGGGAACCTCAGCTGAATTAGTCACCGGACAGCTTGCAAAAGGCTTCTCACAGTTGTCCTACGGTTCTGCTGATTCGTAGCAGGACAGAGCTGCCGTCTAGGCTAAGAACAACTTAGCAGGACGAGGCCCCCATGCTGAATTAATCGCTCACATACCGATACATGGCGCCAAGATTTCGAGTTGCAGCAGCAAGAGAACAGCTGTTGGTGTTAGTGGCGACTCTCAGTTTCAGGGATTGCCCAGTGCCGGTACTTGTTGTGCGGAGCAACACTTCTTTCTGCCATGCTCTAAGGAAAACAGAGCGCAGCCATTGCCTGAGCTTCCCAGCTGCCTTGGTTGAACAGCCGAGACCATGCTGCCTTGAGGCTGCTTTGATCGGACTGGCGGATCTTGCTTGGGCACGGGAGCAGCTTTTCGATGATCTCATGAAGTGCAGGTCGCGACAGTCCTGGGTTGTAGGTGCCAGCAAAGCATCGCTCGTTCTAGATGTGAACGCGCGATTGCTGGAAGTCTTGGGCGTACTGCCTGGGCGTGGAAGCTATGGTTGGTATTGGCTCCCTGGTTGCAGTTGCTACCACTCACTGTTCGGACAAACGGTTGCAACGACCCTCAGTGCCTCAGCCCTATGCAGCATTGCACTAACTCCCTGGGCTGCTGTTCCATAAAGTCAAACAAGCAGAGGAGTCGGTAGACGACACGCCTGTCCAGGATTCGCTTTGTGCTTGTGGCCATCGCCTTGTCTGTGTGGCTGATGGCGAGGGCAAGCCCAACTTACTGCAGCATTATAGTGCTGTCGCTGGCGACCGTCATGATCGACGTCCATCTGCGTCCAGGCAGCTGCCCGTATCAGCTCACCAAAGACAGTGCCGTTTTGACATGCGTAGAGACTGGGCACTAGGTACAGTACAATGAGATCCACTTGCATAGCCCGAACAAACATCATGTTCACAATGACCCTACAAACTCTTGATTGAGTTGAGCAGACTCCAACCTTCCGAAGCTCTTGTCTTGGAGGTCCTTCTGATTCTTCTGGCCTTCTTTGGTGGATCTTTGCAGCTGATGTAGCTGCTGCTAGCTTTGCTCTCCGCCCTATGTTTTCAACGGTCCGAGAGGGAAGCTAATCTCCAAAGCATCCCACAGCCATAGCCATCAGAGGGATCTTCCTGGATTATGGCGTCACGGAGTCCGGAAAAAAAGCACAGATCCTCTACGAAGACCCGAACATGCACACGGCATGGCACGGCAACACGGGCAAGCCGACAAAGGCCTCTGAAGTTCATGCCCGGCTGTTGCCCGAGCTGTCACGGACCTGTGACGATGGGCGGCTGTGAGAAAACAAGCTGAAAGCAACTTCTTCGAGCGTCATTGTGTGCCGTGCATGTGAATAAGACTGCGAGGTCAGCGGAGCCCGAACCAGAGCGGTCGGAGTCGGTGCAGGATGATGTGTCCGAGCAGGACATCGGCAGTTCAAGCGTGGCAGTGGCTACCACAAATTGGATACCCCAGCATTTCGCTCCAACAACGTACATGACGTACATGTCATGAGGACAGTGCACATCCTGGACATGACATTGAACAGGCGTGGACATCGCACCTTGTTGGCTGTTGGTGAGTCGGCATTACTGCTGTGTTCAGATATTTGATCTCTCGGAACTCTTGCCGCCGTCAGGATGCAGACATCGATACGGAGCCGGAAGAGGTCCGAGCTCCAAAACTGCGTGAGATCGCGAGCAGTTGAGTGCGTCCCAGCTGTAACATTGAAAGCTAGACATGATGCCTGCCGCTGACGGAGGTTCCGTAGCAGCACAGATTAGATCAACAGAACTGCTTGTTCCATGCCAGGGCTTCGAGTGATGCGGACGATTTCGTATCCTTAGCCAACCGACCGACCAACCAACCAACCAGCCGACCGAAGAAAACTACCAAAAGCTTGCGATCGAGATTTCACACACGACTAAATCAAGTCTAATGCGATGAGAAGAGGATTGACATGTAGAAATTTAGCTCATTGGCAAGCTGGAAGGGGTGTGGTCGCATAACCTGTGCAACTGTCAAACTGCACTCAGTTTGTCAAGGCGAAATCGCCATAGCTGAAGCGTGCCCAGGCAAACCCGGAAGAATCGGACTGTGAAAGCCAAGCAGCCTGGGTGGAGGCAATTGGGACGTAAGTTCGGGAATCTGAATGAGGTACGAATCCTTTGCAGTCGCTTCTTGAAATTGCTTGCCAGGTTCGGTCAGCAATTGAAGAGCTAGACGAGGACGGGTTAGAACTCCATGCCCAAACTGAAAGCAGTGTTCACGTGCAATTTTATGGACATCGCCGGCCATCTCAGATGCAATAAGATGTCATGTAGCAGAGCTGGTACTTACCTTCTGAGCCAACTCTGACGGAGCAAGCATTGTGCCTCTGTTCGGGGCTACAAGCTGCACTGGCTCCTGCTCATGCCAAAAAATCCAACAAATACGGTGCGATGAGGCAGACTTCGTCTTGGTTGGTGACACCAGTACCGGTTGGGAAGAGGTGGCCAGCAGTGTTTTCCTGGCTTGTGGTCCCAGCTGCCAAGATCATGCCTCAATACCACAAGAGCTCCTTCACAATACAGAGGCAGACACTCAAAGCAGCTGTTTGCTCTAGGCCCAAAGAGAGGCAGTCTCTACCAACAAATAACTTGCATAATTTTGCAGGGTCGTGTTGGTCCAGCTTTATGTTTATGATGGCAGCCAGATGACACCAGATATACGAGGGGAATCACGTTGTTCACGCAGCCGCATGCGCAGCCCGCTACATCTCGAATCCTCGTTGCACAGCGCACACTCTAGCTTAAACAATCTCATCATGCGGGAGGGGATGCCATGAACTTCCCTGTCCCGTGGCGATGCCTCCTTCCTCAAGAGGCACAGGGCTCCACAGTCGGCAGCTGGACGCGATTGCCGCCAGACCTTGGATGCAGCAAATCCGAGGCCGTTGACTTCGTTACATACAACAACAACGAAATCTTGGCGCATCTGCAGCCATCTCAGCCCAGCTAGGACATCCTGCAGATTGCGCATGCGCCATTCTCGCCTCAAGGTCAGACAACACCGGAGCATTGATCGATGTCTCCGGCAGCAGAGACACTCCAAGTCGCTTAAGCGACCGGATCGTGACCATCAGTGGGCAGGCGGGCGTGCTAAGATGTGCTAAGTGTGTCAAGCGAGGCGCGGTGTATGCAGCAGGACCGCACGTACTGCGAATCTTCCCAAGTTCCCCTCGGTTGGTAGCCGGACAAGGTTGACACAAAAGCTATTTCTGCCTCGTGCCAGACTGAAGTCAGCCGACCAATGTCGCACCCCGGTAAAGTACCGTACTAGTCGAAAGGGTTCTATACCCTCGGTTAGCAGTGATACCACAGGCCTTGTTGGCCAGGCGAATCCCAGCAAAAACCGAGGGCTCCCAAGGTGTGTGAAAGGATCCCCAAACGACTTGAGGGCTGACGCTTGGAGGCTCAAACCCTAAACCCACTAAACCCACCAAACGAACCGAAGATTCATTGCAACGGGTCGATCGGCACTGCGCTCCCAAAAGGGCGGAGGGCAGCCACCTCCGTTTTCAAGGACTCGCCAACTCCGTTGGGCCTGCAGTGGTTTCCTTCAATTTAACTTGACCAGACGAAGCAGGGGAATGGTTTCGCAGCAGTCACTCCGTGGCTTTCACAAAGTTGGAAACTCATTCTTCTCATGCAAAAACAGACAAACTCCACAAAAAATATGAACTTTGAATTGGGACATCCCTACTTTTATTGGCTTCAATTGGGACGTGATAATGGGCTATCGCAACCTTGTGGTTTTCGTTTAACATGTTTTCTTGGTCCCTGCTCGTGCCCTAAACTCAAAGTGTGAGGAATGCCAGTACGAACTGTCTTCAGTCGAATTTCCAACTTGATGGGTTTCAGTGCACCGTGCTCGAAGGTGCAGGGTAGCACGTTGATGCGTAGCATCGGGCATCGTTGAAGGCCGAGCAGAAAGCCCGAGCTTGTTTGGGAATCGTGTGCAGCTGAGAACTGAATTTTATTGTCGGTTCCTCTGGTGCCAGCATCAAGCGCGATCCTGCATTGAACATGTCTTACCGCGGCGAGACGTGGATGGTAAGATCTGCTGCCGGGTCTGAGGTCCAAAAGCTCCGAAAGCTGCAGGCACTCGGCAACACGTGTCAGGTCTTTAGAAAGGTTTTCGTCCAACAATACCATCGGTGGCCTCCGGTTTCAAGGTTGACGGTTGAGGCTTGCAAGGTCTGGGTCTGGTGAGGGTGAACAAAATGCCATGCATCATGGCTCGGTGGACCTCACAGGATCTTCTGGACAGCGAGATTGGATTCTTTGTCATCATTGTCCCAGCAACAGCTATTCCTGTAATTGTCCGCGCCCCGTTGCTCTTGCTTGCACGTAGCCAGCAGGTGCTCTCTTGACAAGGGTCATGGGAGATGTGAATTTCACAGGATCAGACTGCAGCCGGCTGTCCGACGTCCCGTCGTGATGATCGCTTGTGCAAATATTAGTCGTGCGAGGTGGGAATCAAAGGAGCAACCATTGCCGAGGCCATCTCGTACAGCACATGGCACCTGCCAGCTTTGGTATTCCTTTTGTGTGCAAAGTCTTGATCCGAAGTGCCGGTTCCAGAGGTGTTGGAAGGGACTGGAGTCGAGATCAGCATTGGCAAAGAGAATGTTTGCATCTCAGTAACCATGTCCTGGAGCACCATGAAGGTCGATGTGCCTGACGGTCAGAACGTAAGTACGACTCGCGGAAACCGGTAGATCTCATTAGAGCTCTATTGAGAACTGACCCCTCCTGCTTCTGACAATAAGAAGCCCTCCTCTCCGCAGCCTGACAGGTCTGGCCCGCCAGAAAAATTGTACAAACCTTGCAGTCAGTAAGAGATCGAAACACCAAACTCGTGCTAGGACACCTTTTTGGGGAGTTCGCCGCCGAGCATAAAACTGTACAGTCTCATGTCATCATTGGAGCCAGGTTATGGGTATGCCAGATACACCCATAGGCCAGGATCACTGTTTCCGCTTTGCGTTGAGCCGCGCTGTGGCAGTGAACAAAGTGAAATCATGACCAGGCTTGGAGGGGACTGCAGAACAGGCGCATGATTTTCTGCATGGTGCCCAACTGCTGCCAACTCCTGTCGGAACAGCGCGACGCACCACCGGACCGGCAAAGCATGCACTTTTGCAGGTGACAACTGCAGTGGCAAACATCCATAAGGTTGTGCAGGAGACCCGATCGAAGCCAGCAAACTAGGGATTGATGGTACTTCCTGGCCTGAAGTCCCTTCCCTGCTAGCCCGGAGGTCTCATCCAAGAGTGTGCCTACGCTGAGACAGGACATGGCCGATCGCGGCAGACTCTTGCCTGCGGACTTCAAGTACCGGCCAGAGAAGGCCAGAGCAAACGTCAGCTGCAGGATGCATTGATGCAATGAAGTGCCTACGGACTACGCCTAAGTCTTCCTAGGCAGCTGCTCAGCTGGCCGCGGGTGCTGGAGCCCACTTGCCCGAAGTCACGTTGCCGCACCGGCCTCTGCACGTCTAGCAAACGATGGCCATCATGCTTCCTGCGTCAGAGCTTGGCTGGTCTTGCACACACGGTGTCGGATGCCCGGGCTGCCAGCAAGGCCCATCGACCACAATCTCTTCTATGGTATGGACCCAACGCAGAACTTCCGCACGAAGGACGGGAAGATGCACGGCAATTCACAAGCCGCACTGTCTGGAGTTGCATTCTTTGCTCCAGGCTAAGATCGTCGTTGACACGGGGCTGGCAGGACCGTCTCGGATGATTTTCTTGTCGTTTCGCGGTGCCTGTCTGTCTCATTCCATCGCAGCCAGTCATGCTTTGTTTGATTTCTCCAGAGTTTGTGCACTGGCTGGCTCTGACATCCGGCTGGCTCTGACGTCCGGAGTATGCCGCCGCCATGGAGACAGGAAGTGGTATTGAGATCAAGAAGGAAGACGGAGTGTACCGTACACCGCTCCTGAAGAATCGTATTCCGGAGCCGGAAATTCAGGAGTGCGCGGCCAACAGCTCCAATGCCCTTGCTGCTGCTCATTGGGACGGGAGTCTGGTCTGCCGCCTTGCTGTTGACATAGGCTTGCGATTGCTGCACCTGCCCTGTGACTCATAGTGGCTGACGAGATCAGTATGTTCAAATCCTCTTCAGCCTGTATGACTGACCCTGACGAGGTGGAACGTTCACTGATGCGGTGCTGGAAGACGGCGAAGAGGTCACACAGCGGTATCCGGTCAAGGTGCTGACAACTTCTCAACGCCCTGCAAAGGGCTTTGTGGATGCTGCCCTCCGTGCTGTGAAAGCTGGACAGCGTTCGCCACAGCAAGTTCGATTGGTTCTTCATGGCACCACACTGGCGACAAATGCCGTGCTGGAGCGAAGAGGTGCTAAGGCCGCCGTCATCACTACGAAGGGCTTTAGGGATACCCTGGATATCGGAAGGAGCGGGCGCTACGATCGGTACAAGCTTAATGCCAAAAAAGCGGAAACACTGATACCTCGCTCTCTTTGCTTTGAAGTATCCCAGCGGCACGCTGCTGACGGCACAGAGCTTGAGGCCTTGGACGAAGCTGAACTGGAAGCGCTGGCGCCGCAACTCCAAGCTCTTGGAGTCCAAAGCATTGCGGTATGCTTCTTGCATAGCTACATGAACACTACACACGAGGAAAGGGCAGTGGCTGTCTTGAGACCGTTGCTGCCAGACGTGTGGTTTTGCACCTCTAGTGCAGTCAGTCCTGAAATTCGTGAGTATGAGCGATTCAGCACTGCTGCAGCGAATGCTTACGTCCAACCATTGATGTCTCGCTACCTGAAGGAGGCCCAAGGCTTGCTGCTGGAATGTGGCTTTGGGTGTCCGTTGCTGGTGATGACCTCTGGCGGTGGACTGATGGATGCTGACACGGCATCACTGTTTCCTGTTCGTCTCATTGAATCCGGGCCAGCTGGTGGTGCTGTTTTGGCAGAGCAGGTGGCTAGAGAGGCCAAGGCACAAGAAGTGCTATCACTAGACATGGGAGGTACCACAGCGAAGCTCTGTGCTATCTCAAAAGGACGGGCCGCCGTGACCCGCGCATTCGAAGTCGACCGAGCCCGGCTTTTCATGAAACACTCCGGGCTACCGTTGCAAATTCCATGTGTTGATCTCGTCGAAATCAGTGGAGGTGGAGGCAGCATCGCTTCTCGAGATGTTGTGGCTATGAGAGTTGGTCCACAGTCAGCAGGGTCTGACCCAGGCCCTGCTTGCTACAATCGTGGTGGAGACCTCCCGACTGTGACTCATCTGCAAGCACGTGGTCTGAGGGCAAGCATGCTTGGTGCCAGAGTAAAAGAGAACTACTTCGTTTGATAGTGTTTCCGTACAAGTAGCAAGCTACTGCAACCAAACTGTTGAACTGCCCTATATCCAGGTTAATACATGAACAGGTTGAAGCCGAAGCTTGGCGGGGCTAGATACAATCACACAATATCACACATTTGGCTGTCCACTGGGCTAGAACTGTAGAGTGAGGTTACGGATGCCGACCTCGTTCTTGGATATTTGACGGCAGGTTCGCTTGCAGGTGGCGAGCTTGACCTGAAGCTCGAGGCAGCAGAAGCCGC
The DNA here is from genome assembly GCA_905221615.1 of Symbiodinium sp. CCMP2592. Classification (NCBI taxonomy): domain Eukaryota; class Dinophyceae; order Suessiales; family Symbiodiniaceae; genus Symbiodinium; species Symbiodinium sp. CCMP2592. The sequence goes on from CAJNDT010000193.1 coordinate 260,795, forward strand.
TTTGCAGAGTCTGGCGAAGGATGAGCCAACTGAGAGGCTGGCTCAGTTTGTGTTTGAGGCCGTAGAGGATTCTTTGGCCACCGCCGCCCGTGCACATGCTGCAGAACACGGGCTTGAGCTGCACAGGCACGTGCTTGTCGCTTATGGTGGGGCCTCCCCGCTCCGGGCTGCAAAACTTGCTGAAAGGCTGAGGATCAGAACCGTGCTGATCCCTCCGGATGCTAGCGTAGGCAGTGCAATCGGCTTTTTCTCCGCTCCACTTGCCTTTGAGGCGCTCGAAAGTTGTGCGATGAAGCTCTCTGCATTTGACCACTCCAAAGTGAATGCAATTTTTCGTCAGCTTTGGCACAGAACAGTGTCAGTAGTTGCAGCTGGTGCTGCAAGGTGGAAGCCAGGAAGGCCACCCAAAGAACTGCGTCGGGCGTATGCTCGCTACGTTGGGCAGGGCCATGAGGTCGCGATAACGCTTCCCAATCAGGACATGCAGGCTCAGGACGCACAGGTCCTGCGCCAAGAGTTTGAGGCATCATACAAGCTCCTTGGATTTCTACCCCTGCCGGGTCGCGAGGTCGAAATCTGTTCGTTTGCACTGGAGGTAGTGGCCGATGCAGACCCGTTGGCCTGGCCCAGAGAGAGGCTTAAGGAGAAGCGTAAAGAGGCCGACGCCTCCATGCTCCATGAGCTGGACGCTGAGGCCCCCACAGCGAAGCCCAGTGGCAGCCGGGCGATGTATTGCAGCCAGCAATGCAAGTACCGAAACGTGCCCACCTACTTTAGGAACGACCTTCAGGTCGGTGAGCGGGTTCCTGGGCCTGCCATCATTGTAGAGGCCTACACAACCACGGTCGTCACCGAGTCCTTCGATTGCTTTGTCTTGGCCAACAAATTCCTTCAACTAGAGAGTCGAGTAGACACTCTTGGAGTATCTCACCGACTTCCCGAAAAAACGCAGCGAAGCGGAATTGAGCTTGAGCTTGCTTGGACTCGTCTTCTCTCAGTTCTGGAGGAGCAGGCACATTTCGCAGTCCGCGGAGCCTTCTCGCCGCTCTTTCGGGAGTCATCTGCCGTGACCTGTGCTGTCTTTGACGCAAACAATCGGCTTCTGGCCCACAGTCAGACTTCTTCGCCGAGTCTCCTCGGGCTCTTGATGCAAGTTCTAGGTGACAGACGCAGTGAGCTTGAGCTGGGCTTGAAGAGTGAGAGCTCGTGGGTCGAGCTGGGGCAAGGATGCCCTTCCACAATCGTCGCGATAACGCCATTCGCAGCTCAGGGATTTATTGCTTCTGCAGCCCATCTGGTAGGAGTTGCACAAGACTTTGCAACGGCAGTCACCACCCATGAAGCCGATGCACTTGATGGGCAGCTGTTGGAGCCCATGCTGGCGCAGGAAGCCTCTGTTTTGCTCGCGTGCAATGCTTTGGGTAGAAAGCGCTTGCAGAACTTATTTCAAGAGTGGGAGACGAGTTTGCTGCAACTGGGTGCCTACATTGTGCAAGTCTCGCAGACGGCCGTGCTGAAGAATCTGAGTCGAGTGCATCAGGAGGACAAATTATCCTGCACTCGAGAGATTCTGATCCAAAATGCACTTGCATCTGAGACTGTCGCGCAGCGAGTGGAGTTGTCAGCTAGTGTTCTCCTGGCGTCGGACACATTGGAGTGCAGGCTGACGGCCACGCAGAGGGCCCCGCCGACGGGAAGTGTTGCCGCAAAGGGGTCTTCGGCGACTAGCTGTAGGGCATTTGCACAGTTCGCATTTCTAAGCATGTTCGGGCAGGGCGTGCCAGCCAACCACGGGTCCTTGAGCGTTTTCAGAGTAAGCATTGCGGCCGGATGTTTGCTGGACATGCCGCGACAACAGCAGCATCCGGACGCATCTACACTTGCCTACTTCCTGCCAGATTTGATTTACGGATGTTTCAGAGTAGCGCAATGTGGAGAACACATTTGCCCTCCTGCTGAAAGCTCTGCAAGCCTATGCTGCTTGGAATGGAGACAACCAGGTCAAAGCCCGGGCATCCACATCGAGGCGGGTGGAACAGGTGCACACATGGATCAAGATGGTCTCAGTTCTACTATCTTTCCGAGCGGCTTCAAAACCACACCGATAGAAGTGATGGAGCAGTCCGGAATTCTCTTCAAACGCAAGATGCTTATACAGGATTCTGGTGGTGCAGGGTGCTTTCGAGGCGGCTTGGGAGTACGGGTGGAGGTGTCTGGGCCTAGCTCAATGTCTTTCAGGTGTACGCAGGCACATGCTGGTGACGGGCCTGCGGGAAGGGATGGTGGCCAGTCAGGCGCAATGGTCTCTTCCAGGACAGGATCCGGAACCACGGAAAATACTTACGTCATTGAGACCGCTGGAGGTGGCGGTTTTGGTCCTTCTGCGAAGCGCCCTCGAACAAATCTTCTTCATGATGTGCACAACGGGTACATCTCCTGTACCGCAGCTGCGTCGGAATATGGCTTGAGAGCTGAGGACTTGCCTGAGGAAGCAGCGGGCAAAAGAGACCCAGCAAACAAGTTAGAAGATGGAACGTCATTGAGCAATGGTCCTGCGCCGGAGAGTGAGGTAAACAAGTGACAGAATCCCTAAGTAAACCCTGATCGAAAACATTTTTTTGCTGGTGCAGATAACTTGCTTCCACGAAACGCAGAATCTTGAGTACCAGCCTGGCCCAGCACGATTCAGGATGGCTAATCGGCAAAGGAGGCCGCACTATCCGGGAGATGCAGGAGAACAGTGGCGCCTTTCTTCACGTCATACGCGAGGTGCCTTGCCGACTTGTGAGGTGTGTCGATTGCAGGTCGTTCACCAGACAGTGTGGCCACACTAGAGGATTCTCGTGTTTACGTGTATGCAGAACAGGGACGGGCGGGCTTGGACTGCTAGGTGCTTGTCCAGCGTTTGGGCATAGGCCATATTGCTGTGTGTCCAAATGCGCAGGAGCAACACAAATATGAAAACAGAAGGAGCACACAGATACTTCCAAATACATGATAGTCACCTTCTGCTCGTGTGTTCCCACAGCTTGTCAGGATGAGCCGACTCCTTTGCTAAAGCCTGGGGATCGGCTCATCGAGGTGTGTGGCAGCTGACTCAGCGTGACTGCACAACTCTTGGGTGCCTCAGCTTCAGCCTGCCTTTGAGGGCGCCTGGAGCGTAAGCTGGAGGGAATCCAGGCGATGATCTCAGACATCAGCAACGCATGGAAATGTTGTGTAAGTGTGAGCATGCATAATTCAGCTTGCAGGTCGTGTTGCGCACTGCAGACAGCATGCCCGGGAATGCACCGCGAGAGACACGCATCATTGTGCCTGAAGTTGGCGGCTGAGCAATTGACAGCCAAATGCATCAGTGCATGTCAAGCCGGCATAGGTTCTTGCAGTGCCGCCAATTATGGATCAGGCCGGCTCCGGCCGCATCGCAACAGCTTCGTGATGTGTTGCGTGTCCGCCAGGTTGCTGCAGCATACAGCAGTTGTGTCGTGGAGAGAGAGCCTGGTCCTTCATGCGATGCTTGAAGCTCAGTTCGCAGAGCTGCCTGTAGTTCTTTCGTCGATTTGCCTACAAATTTGTGCAAAGGGAGAAGCCATGCTGCTGATTGCCGGGCCCATCATCTCACGCATCCAAGCGATACAGGCGACTGCGAACGTCTTGCTCGTAAAGGAAACCTGACAGTTTTGCTAGCTGCCAGGACTTTATGTCCAAGACCGATCGTGCACACATCGAGGGCATTGTTGTAGCCAAAAGCATTGACGGCGAGATTGTCGGCATCGTCCTCTGACCGTCCTCCTGAGACCTTGCCCTGCTCAAGTATTCTCCTGAGGCAAGGACGGTCGTGCGAGGCGAGAGATCCGAGAGGCCTCTGCCAGGGAAAGTCAGGCCAAATTGAAGCAGAAGTCCGTCACATGTCAACCAGGGCTTGGGCTATGCTCCCATCAACCCTCCTCCACCGAGAGAGCCCAACCCGTGGCTGCTTCGGGACCCACAGCCGGCCGCCTACAAGAACATACGCTCACCGTTATGTCTCCGTCCGGATGGCATACCCGCGAGTAACTGAGGTCACGAAGCTGCCGACTCAGCTTTCAATGAGCATCTTGTCATCAGCTTCATACTCGGACACATTTTCGAGGTGAGCCGGCGCAGCAGGTGCATTGACTCCTTGTAGGTTCAAGCACCCTCTGTCTGATCCCTTGCGTCTTGCACCCGGATGGTAAGGAGGCTGACACAGGGAGCGCGCGGCCATACACCGGGGCGGCGGAGCCCCTTCGAAGTAATGGAGATGTCAGGTGCCAACGCAAGATGTGGCGAGCAGAGAGCTCTTGCGAAAGCTGACAGGCCCTCGGATCCATGGCAAGTTGAAGAAGTGGTAGACAAGCGGGCGTTGGCCCGGACTGCCATGGCCAATGGGGAAATCCATGATGATATCAAGATGCATCAGAGCCATGGTCACCGCGGAGGGGCTTTTGAACGACCTGAACCGTCGGTGCCTGAGCGGCCTTACACGGACCTCCAGGCCGCAGGTGCCTGGGAGGAGTCGAACGACTGCTTCCTTCAGCCTCCAGACCGGAGAACTGAAGAAGGCCGGCCGGAGTCAGAGAAGATCGTGGGAACCGTCACAGCATGCCCTGTGAGGCATGAACCATGACAGACTGCGCAAAGGCTTCGACATCGATGAGGTGGCCAGGACCAGTTCACTCTTCATCCTGTCAATCTCAGAAGACTCGCAGAGGATGCCTTGAGTGACCTGCAGGCTGTCAAAGCTGCAGTGACGTCTGCCGTTGAAGCCGCACCACAGGTCGAGGCCAGGATGCAAGGAGAGTCGAGTTTGCAATTCGAAGCCCTTTGCCACAGGCCTTGCTCCAAAGTAGCTCCTCCATGGGAGCGGCCCTCGTCAAACAAGGAACGGAAGCGCAAGACTCCGGCGAAGTGCAACAGACTGAGGCCACTTGCGGGGTACACTTTCTGTCCTGCTGGCATCTGACGTCCTCTTCTCCACGTGCAGATCTTGGCCTTCTTGGAACAACATGTCAGTGCCGACAGTCTGGGTGATGTTTTGGCATGCCCTTGTCAAGGACTGCCAGTATCGATGTTTTTACGACAGTAGGGTATTCGGTCACCGAGGCTTGTTCCCGGTGGTCACATGCAGGATCTAGCACAGAAATGCCAGGCTCGGCAGAATATGAATGTGCGCTCGCCTGTGTCCACGCAGTCCCACTGTCACGGCGGCCGATATTCGTTGTTCACTGCAAGGTCTCACCGCCGATGTTGCAATACTTCATGCCTGTTTCGGCTGTCCCCGAGAGGTTCACATTGACATAATCTCGGATGCCTCCATCCCCTCTTCGATGCGACAGGTCGTGTTATCCCCAAAAGGATTCCATGGTGCTGCTCTTGTTGTTGCAATTTCCGCGATGAGACTAGGTCTTGACCGGATCATTGGCCAACAACGCTGCAGCTGCCTACTGGCTACAGGCGAGAGTAAGCAGACTGAAAGAGAGTCACCGCCAAAGCATTGCATTGCTCTCCGACAGCAGGTGGGCACTGCTCGCCACCTCGCGTCGAGCCGGAGCTTTGCCAAGTGAAAAGAGAAAAAGTCGCACTTCTCTTGCGTGCACTGTTTACGACAAGCAAGGGTAAGGGCTGTGACGGCAGGTCGAGCCAAAGCAGTGGAAGGAGAGCCATGAAGGCAACAGAGTGCTTTGCCAGTGCCTCGAGCTTCCACTCCCGCGTTCTCACAGCCTTGTTTCAAAAGAGCGGGTTCTTTGGGCTTTAACATGGACTTCCATCATTGCCTGTGATTTCCCCTTGCGGCAGGGACTGGAGACGACGGACTGAACAGGCACCGGCCCGGGCCGAATGTGCAGCAGTAGGAATCGATGGTCACCAGAAATCCTTTGCGGCTTGGTCTCGTCACCTCATGCAACGTCTCACATGCGGCGCATGGTCTGTGAGAAGGCTACGGAAACCATCCCCACCAAGTGCACTGCACTGGGCTTCTTCTGTTTTCGACCTGCCATAACAGTGGTGACTCAACATCTGAAGATTAGGAAAACAGGGTCATCACCTCGGCTTCGCCAGAAAGATATCATGGCGCTACAGGTCGACGTTGACTGAACTTTCGGAAGGCAGACTTCTGTTGACAGGTGGTCCATCGAGGATGTGGTTTGATGCCAAGGCGCCGAGGCCTGTTCTCGGGAGACCCAGTGGCGATGTGCAAGAAAGTAACGTCCGAGTCCAGGCCATGGATGACTTCTGAGCCAACTGATGCACAAAATCGGTTCTTTGTTTGTTGAATCCTGTTGTTCTTCTGTTGTGTTGCCGGGCCGAGCGTTCAAGATGAGAACGCAGGCCGATGCTTGTACATACTTCTCTCGCTCTCCGCTGCCACTCGCGGGGGCGCAGAATTTTGGACATTTGCACGCGACCCCGACAGTTTTGTGTTTTGTCCCCGTGGAGCACCTGGAGAGGTGCCACAATCCACAAAGGTGCCTCAGGTTCAAGCGAGGGGCAGCTAAGTGTTGCTTTGTTCGGGGATGCACAACATATAATATCTTTCGAGGGTCGTATCGAAGGGTGACAGCATCCGACGGTGACTATGGAAGCAACTCAGCACCCCAGACTGCTCCTGAAGCTTTGAACCTCGTCAGCGAGCAATGTTTAAAGCATGCAGCGAATAGCCACCCTGGCGTCCTGGCGTGTGTGGCCGGCTGTCGTTCATCGTTTTGTGCATGCACCTTGGAATGCCCTGATGGAAGGAGCGCCTGCTCTAAGCCTCTAAGCTCAATCCCACACGCCGCCTGTAAATAGCAGCTCAGAGTATTTGCCCGATTCAGCTTGCAAGCTTCGCAGGCAGTTATCGAATTCAATGATGCTACAGACATCATGGAATCATGAATCATACCAGTCGAAGGTGAATCTCGTATCAACGGTACCAGAAAAGAAAGACGGCAGCCATTGGGCATTGCATTACCATGCGACTGCATGGCCTACGCCCTTTTGATTTGTTGTGGATCACTGAGTGTTGGCCGGCTCATGTTGGATCAAGAGGACCTGGAGCCCAGGGCCCAGGTAGACGGGCAGACATGCGGAACGTAAGCCAAAAGCTGACTGCTTCAAATGCAGCTTAAAGACTGCAGTTGAACTTGACATGAACTGCACCAACATCCACAAGCCATCTCATACATCGCATTTGTGTGCAATGGCGCGCTTGGATGCAGCTGCTCAGCACAAGCGCACGATGGCGATTCTCCCGGGACCACCGCCAGCTTCTCTCTGAGTCAAACACGCAGCAGGCCGCCTTTGTGCTGGTGATGCCGTAATGGAGTGTAATTCGTGCTGAGGTCCAGCAACCTCTACGGCGCCCCAATGCAGTCCTCGGAGACATCACCAACACAGGTGCGTCAGACGCGTGCAGCTCTGCAAAAGGAAAAGATCGAGCATCGCGGCGTCTCGGTTCAGGCCCAGGCTTCGGAATGAAAGTGGACAAGCCGATGTTCGTCTCCGGCCTAGCCGGCCATGCCATATGATCTGACGATCTGGCGGTGATGGTCCAGCAGTTGTGCATGTTGAGCTGTGCAGCAAGGCAGGCAACGTTGTGCCGACACCAGCACTTGGGCCCGGCAACATGACTGTCGTCAGCAGCTAAGCTTACCTGAGCCGCTCCGATGTTGGGCACAAGTTGCGCTTCTCCGCTCCATTTTGCTTCTCTTGGAAGGCCTGGGTGAGAGAGAACTCACGCTTTGTGATTCCAGTGTCTGGCGACCACATGGACATGCCTTGCTGCACGTTCTTCTGCTGTGACTCGTAGTGCCTATGGTGGAGTCGTGCCTTGAGAATGGGACACCAGGATGTTGCCATGGAGGAAGAGGAGGATTTGGTTCTTTCGATGGCCTCAATACTTCCATGCAAGCTGCGGTATTCATGCGAGGACCCTCAGCAGGTGTCTGAGTACTCCAAGGACATCTTTGACCACATGTTCGCCACGGAGAGATCCTTCCAACCCAGGCCCAGACGTGGAACTGCCGTAGCATCATGTGTCCAGAAAGCTGCAGAGTGCCAATGCAGCTAGATCAGGTTCGGCCGTTCAGCGCATTTCTTGTTTCTCCGGCTCGAGGTGCCAGTATCTAGCTGACCAGCGAGAGATCAACACCAAGATGAGGGCGATCCTTGTCGATTGGCTGGTGGAGGTGGGCTTTAGGAGAAGGAGTGCGGCAGAAAAGCCTTGCTATTTAGGCCCCTACATTGTAGTAACCTTTTTGTATCCCTATTATGGCAACCCTTATAAACCGCCTTTGAAGGAACCCTAATGGAATCCTATCAGGTTCACATGAAGTACAGACTGAAGCCGGTTACGCTCTTCATGGCTGTGAACATCATCGACAGATACCTGTCCATGAGGCCGAGTTGCGTATGTGTGCATAACAGCAGTGTTCCATGCAGAGCCCGAGGCTGCCACCACGGGGATAACGAACCAATCTCCCAAGGTCTCACAGGATGTCACCAGATTTCGGGACATGTGAGTTTGCATGGCAGTGGGTGTGGACACACAGGAAGGCCACCGGGAGAGGCTCAGGTTCCTTCTTGCCCTTACGTGATAGGTGTCAGGACTTGTTTTAGAGCTTGCGCATGCAGCTGTCTTTGATCCGAGGGTGCCTTGCGCAAATCGCCGATTAGCTCAAGGGAAGCATGTCGTCGGCAGCATAGAGACGACACGCCCGCTTTGGATTGGGCGTACGCGGTTGCAAGTACTAAATCGACTCAGTATGCCTTGGTCCTTTCATGTTGTTTCCACATAAGGACGTCGCAACTCAGCGTAGGCGTCCCTCTTTTCATGGCTTCGTGCAAAGGCCGCCGGCACAAAAAGAAGGCAGAGGACAACAAGAAGACGTGCAAAGGCAAAGGGTTGCAGGCGAAGAAGCCCGACCGCAAGAAGACTGGCAAACGCGAGCAGGACAAGAAGACGTGCCAACGCAAAGGGTTGCAGGCGAAGAACAAGCCAGACAGCAAGAAGATTGGCAAACGCGAGCAGATCCCGAATAAAAGACAAAGTGCCACGGCCACGGACAGCAAGAAGAAGCCGGCAAAGAGGATCTCCTGCATTAGCCAGAGATGCAAGAGCTCAGACGCAAGCACACGGCCCAATCGCACAAAGCGGCCCAGGCAGGGGGAGCATATCCCGTGCCAGGTGAAGCCGCCGCTTCATTACAGCGATGGCCAGTTCTTGGCTTCATGTGCAAATGGCCAGCCTCTCAGATGCACTTCTTGCGGATGCAGGATCTTGTCAAAGCTTCGTCTTGCAACTGCTGCAGATACTACCAAGTGCTTGCATCCAGCTTGCTTCTTACACATGCACCCGGCAGCCCAAGCTACGCCGGTGGGCATCTTGGCGAACTTTTCGCTCTTGACGCCGAGCTGCCAGGAGGAATTATTTGCGATGATGGGAGCAATCATGGTGACACAAGAAGAGGCTCGTAAGCTGGCACGTGATGTGACAGAGGACTATACAGAACTGGAGCAGCGCCAAAATGAGCAGCTGAAAGACTACGAAGATGTGTTAAAATGCATTCGCGGCCCTTTGGCAGTGGCCGAACTCGAGCGAGCAATCGGCGAAAACCATCCAAGTGGTTTGCAAAGTGCGCTGTGTGTAGGTGAGAAAGCAGGTCTGGAACCAAGCACTCCAGCGGTGATGAAGGCAAAGCAACTTCTTCACTGTCACACTGCGCTCCAGACGGCTTTGGTGAGTTCTGATCTTCCGAAGCTGAGGACGGCCATTGAGGAAGCAGAAGCGGCCAAATTCGCCGCAGCAACGTTGAAGCTTCCGCAGCTGGTTCTTGCCGAGCTGGAGTTCAATGATAAGGTTTGGAAGGGCATGCAAGATGCACGACGAAGCCGCAATCCGGACCACATGCTGCGTGCCGCAAAATGTGCAGAAAGATGTGTTTTCCGTGATTCCAAGATGGAGCGGTTGAAGTCCGAGCTTGAGAACGATGCCAATGCAAAAATGGCTGCCAAAACACGGCAGCGGCAACTCGAAGCTCGCGATGAGCTTTGGGAGTGCATTGACATCGCGGGAACCACGGAGCTAGAGCTGGCTTTAGCCAAAGCGGTCAAGTATGGGGTGGACGACCAATGTGTTGCTACAGGCAAGCGCGTGCTTGCTGCGCGAAAGGAGGGCGACAGAGTTCGTGAACAGATCAGCAGTTTGCTGGGTGAGCTCGTCAACGGCAACGGCGTGCGCTTGCGAGATACTTTGCGTTGCCGCGTGCAAAAATTGCGCAATGTGGTAATGCAAGGTGAGACTGCAGGCTTGTTGCCGATGGAAACGCAAGCCGCGCAAGAGATGTTGCACAAGCTCGAGGCGGTGGAAGTCGTGGAGCATGTGATCGACGAGGCTGCCGACCCCGAAATGTGGAGGTTGAGCTTGCGACGACATCTGGACTTGGCAGCGTCCGAAAACGTTCCAGCTTTGCTGGTGGAGACGTACATCGTCAGACGCGCTTGAAAAAGAGTTGCGCCGTGCTTTACCGAAGAAGGGGCTATTTCCGGGAAGAGGCAAACGCAACCCTTGAGAAGCCTTTGGCCCTTGGGTCGGTCCGTTTCAATCTCGATCCTGGGCTCACGGGCACATTAAGAAACAGTTCTGAACGTTCCAAGGCCTTGAAGCATAGGGTGTAGGGCCGAAGGTTGCAGATGATGCTCTCGAAGAAGAAGCGTGACACCTTCAACTCGCCTGGTTTGGGTTTTACGTTTTTCGCAAGGCTGCGGATCAGGATGTCCATAGTTTGGAATCTTTGTGCCCAGGGAATTGACTTCAAGCCGTACCGTGCCTCAAGCCTCAAGCATTCTTGAATGATGAAGCAAGTCTGCATGCTTAAATGTGTGAAGGGGATGAAGAGCCTGGTCCACCGACCCGCAAAAAAATCCAGCAGCTGTTGTGAAAGCAGGAATGCTTTCTCCTGACTGCTGAGTGCAGGCGTCGTGGTGCTGTCTTTGGCTTGCATGTCCGCGGTTGTTTCTGGACCCACCCACCGACCTGAATACACACATAATTACTTACGTACATGTTACATACACACACACATACATGCAGACATACGTCCGTGCTCGCAGTTGCACGTCTTTCTTCGTCTCGCACGAGTTCATCTGTAAACAGTTGTCGTGCAGGCTTGAATGTTCGTTTGTGTCTGGTGAAGTCTGCCGCCATGTGTAAGTGCGCACGTGACGTATCATGTTTTTTCAGACCCTGGACAGGCAAGTGCCACGAAAGAAGCTTCAACTTTGCGGCGTGACCGCCCTACTGATTGCCTCGAAGTTTGAGGACAGCAGATAAGCCTGCAATCGTGCGCGAAGGCTGCAGCTGTCGAAGTTGTCTCGCATGCACTGCTGCCTTTGTTGTCGATGCTCCCCACTACAGGAGATCTACCCACCAGAGGTGAAGGATTTCGTGTACATAACGGACAATGCGTACACCAAGGACGATATCCTGAAGATGGAGGCCTGGATCGACTCCCTTCCTGCAGTTAGGCATCTTGAAGCAAGACTTGAACTGTGGAGTTGCAGCCCTCCGCGCAATGTGCATGGCGACGTGAGGCATCGATCCTATCCACCTTAAACTTCGAACTCTGCAGTCCGCCACCCAGCCAATCAAGCTGCCAACATCGCCAAAAGCAGATCGGCGAAAGCCATCTGCAAGTGGCTCTGGAAAAACCGTCCCGTCCGTGGCAGTGTGCAAGCTGGAAGCAACGAAGCACCCGAGAGCTTGTCTTAGCGAAGCATGCCTCGTAGGCTGTCCCATCTGACATCCCATTTTGTCCGGTTATATGTTTAGATCAAAGACAGGACGCTGCAACATGAGCAATACAGCAAGACCCTTGCAAGCCGTCGTGACTAGCTGGCCGAGTGTCCAAGTAAAGTGAGTCCAAATTCAGTCATAACAGGTTTTGGTGTAGAGAGCGGGTAGGACTTAGGATTGCATATGATTGCATTGCAGAGCTAAAAGACATCCATGGCGTTTTCAGGCACAGTTAACTCTGAGACGATTGTCTCTGACTGCGCCTCCGAGGTCCCACGCCAGCGCATTTCCTCGATCGCTACCAGCGAGCAAATAAGTGCAGCGAGGAGACGCCGACGCTTGATTGTTGCTTGATGTTGGTGCAGCTGCTTGTTCGCTTTCTGGGAGGAGCATGCGCATTTGATGCAATACCTCGCTGAGCTGTGCCTGTTGGAGGTTCATATGATTCAATACACGACTGGGTCTCGGCATCCTATGCACATGGGCAACGTGCCTTGACAGCGTATTCCTTCTGCGCTTCGTCTTCAGGCCGTCTCTGGTAGCAGCTGCAGCGGCTCTGCTGAGCGCGGCGCCTACTCACCAACGCCAGATTTGGGTCAGAAGAAGCTGCTGCAGGCAACAAGCTTCTGCGTCAGCATCCGGCATGGCCGTCGTCTAACCCTCAGCTCCCACAGGCAAGGTTGAGCTGCTCAAGCGCTGCGATCCTGAGGTGCATTGCACAGATCACCGTGCACACGGAAGCAGAGGTTAAGGTGCAGCAAGCTTCGCTGTCGCAGTAGCCATCATGCATTGCACCAGTCACAGACACTCGCGCAAGCAGTCGGAAGCCAGGCATGTGCTCGGGAAATGTGTGGGCTTCTGGATGCAGCAGAGATGCTCCCTGGCCATTACGCAGTGGTCATGTAGAACCGTGCAAGGTCCAGGTTGGTCCGGTTTGCATGCATGACTCGAGGCATTCGCTCCAAGCCATCCGAAAGAAGTACTCGCAAGACAAGTTCAGCAAGATTGTGCCATTCTGAGTGGCGCACGGCTTTGCTGTCAGGGATTCCATATGACCGAGCATGTTCTTGGGTCAGGCGACCACCAACAGGAGGTTCTGGACGTCACGGCCCTAAACAACACTGGAGAGCTAATGTGGCATTCAGTGCAGTTGCGAGTTGCTCGTGCCAAGATAAAGCCGAGGTGACGATTTTCGATTAGCTGCCCAATTCGGTGCACATTTAGTTCTTGTCCTTGCTTCAAGGGCATGCATGCTGTGCTTCTTGAGCTTGCGAGAGCTTTGACCTTAGTATACACTAGCAGCTACTCCAATTACTTGCAGGCCAAGTCATGCTGACCGCTGCTGGACACTTCCGAGTCGCACTCACAATGCTCAGGAGGCATCTTGTGCTAGCACGTCAGGCTGAGAAGAGCCTAGACGGAATTTGTTTATGGTCAGGACGAGACTGGCCTGAACTAAGCCAATTAACAATCGCATGTTAGATTGAAGCTTGCACCAGCCGGCGACTGTAGATCACTGAAGGGAAGATGTTCACTCCGCGTGTAATCCGGGAAGAGCAGGAGAAGTGCGCAGACAGTGTTTGATTTACTTGAGCCTTTTCGGATATGGGACGCTTGCTTCAACCGGCTTGCAGCTGTTGCAGCTCACATCACTGTATATGAGTGTGAGAGTGGCGAACAGGTCTCAGCAGGCCTACTGCATTGACCGACCCGGACTTCAGAAATCGCATGCTGCAGTCCGTACACAGACACAACCCAACAGATCAGATGTATGCTGCTTTCCGTTCCACAACGTGCAAGCTAAAGTCGAGCCGATACTGAACCAGTCCGTGCTCCCTCCCAAGAAAATTTCTTCCTCGTAAGATCACATGGAGCGCACTTTGGTGCAGTCATGCCTTGCGCCGCTTGTGGACAGGCTGGCTATGGCTGGCTAACTCTTTACAGGCTGCTGCTGGCTCGTGACTCGCTCTGCAGGACAAAGAGACGACAGAGTGGAAATGGGATCCCCTCAGGCCGGTGTCGTGTGCTTAAGAGCTTCCTTCCTGACACCCTCACTCAGCATTATCTTTGAGATCGCGTAATCTCGCGCAGCGCCCTTGCTTCAATTTAAAGTGGTCTTGTGCTGTGTACTTAAGGGTCGTTAGACGGACATAGCATTAGAAGTGCGTGTGCGCATTGAAGCATGAGAAGTGTCATTCCATTAGAGAATAAGAACGGGCGACTTGACGCCATTGGAGGTGGGAATTGGACCCACCTTGCACCGAGGCCCGTGAAACCTGAGGCTCAGCCTCGCAGAGTTGATTTAGGGCTTGACGTGCAACGAGGCAGAGTGGAAGTACCTGTCGGATACCAATGGTGCACCTGACTTCATGGCACTTCAGCAGCAGCAATCTCAGAAAGCCTGAAGCTCAGCATCAAGCGAAGCTTGACCCCTTTGGTCCGGAGGTGTAGCTACATGAACAAGATCTGCCGGGGATGCTACAATTCCAGACTTCTCGTGATGGCAAAGGTCAAGACTAGGAGCTTCTTGTGCGCTTCAGCCTACATGTTGGAAGAGGCCCACATTCCTTGCTGGCAGGATAAGAGCCCTCGGTGGCCTGGAGGAGCTTCAGCCTTCCATGAAGATGCGGAAGGCCTGCAAGAGATTGCAAGTCTGCAGCATGCGCCCGACGATGCCTGCTATGCTTCGAGGACTACGAAGCTGCTCACCAAGCTGACCTGCTGAAGAATCGGCCTGCTCTGAGCTCAGAGCAGCTCATGGGCTCATGCTCGCGTCAGCTCGGGCTGACTCGACCTGAGAGGCAAAGATCGACGGCTTGCTTTCGACTCGGCTGCTGACAATCTATTGTCTCAGTGGAGGGCAGCTACTTGTAGAGAGCTTCGCACTGCGAGGCAAAGCGCAGCTGAACTGAACGGTCAGCTCTGCAGGCGGCTGGATGTGAATTGCCACAGCTGCTAATCATATGATCTACAGCTGCAGACTTGAAGCAGGTTGCTGTCTAGGGATGCGCAAACGTTGCGGTGGACCGTGGAACTGGCGCCAAGCTAAGCTGCCTTGGGTATTGACTTGGGTGAGTCTTGCGTGTTCTTTCTCGGGTCATGGACTCGGAGGGCACACTTGCAGCATAGGTTCATGGCAGGAAATTGGAATCTCCCTTGGCCTAGTGGGCCCCGAGTCCCGTTGCCCTTGTGGCATTGGTTTCAATGAACTCTACCACAGCCGAACCGGCGACATTGCTCGAGACCTCCATCAGCGGTGCTCGGACCCATGCGGGCCGAAGAGAGCTCTCTCTGGCCATCTTGTGTTGTTTGTGCTCATGCAGTCTTCGTGGCATTTCAGGACATCCGCGTTTACGTGGGCCCACCGTAGTTTGTTGCAAGTCAGTCGTGCTGTGTGCTCATCGCGCATCTGATTGCAGCTTTGATACTCTTTCCATGCCTACAGTGTGCCGCCGCGCCTGCATGGACCTGCACAATCCTGTGCAGATTTACCCCGATCCTGTTTGACGGATTTAGCCCTACGTTTTGACAAGTCATTATTCTCAGCTGCTTGATTCGTGAGGTTTGGTGAGCTCTATGCCGTAGATCCCAAACACCCTTTCTGGAGGTCTGGAACAGTTGATACCACTGAAAAAGCTTCATGTTCAGCATTCTGAGGAGCTTCGTCTCTTGAGCGAGCATCAGATTCGTCAGATTGCCGAGGTCAACGGTGATCAGAAGTCGATCAAAGAAGCCAACCTGACAGCCTCGAAGGCACTGTCCTCGAAGTGAAAATGCACAGGCAGGAATCCAGTCCCGCGGACAAAATGCCAAGGACATCGATCTGGAATGGGAAGTGGCCCGGCAGTCCAACCGCCACTTTCCGGCTCGCCGACCAAGTCTCGACCATCGGATTGAACGAAGCTCAGAGCCAGGTACCCTGGAAGCAAGCCTACTGCTGCACAGATGGATGGAAAGCCGGTGGCAAGGCCTTTGGGGTCCGAGGCTTGTTGTGCTTTGGGGGCTTTCTAGAGCCTGTGTGTGCTTGCAGGATTGTTGAACCTGTGCTCCCAGGTCCAACACCTCGTGGCCGAAGGTCAAAGGCATTCATCCAGGCCAGTGCCCTTGCAGAGCATGAGGTGCTGGACAAAGCTGGTAAACTGCTCTCGCCAGGTGCTGTTGTCCGTCTTCAAAATCTGATAGCAAAGCAGGAGCAGCTTCATAGAAAAAGCAAGTGCGACGTTGCTGCAACAGCATTCTGTGGAAAAGGTTTGTTACGTAGCGATGCAGCATATCTCCAGGAGTTGAATGGACGCAAGGGCAGGCAGGCATAGACACTAGATTCCAGCACGTCGCTGGGTCACGTCTGAGTCGCGAGAGACAGGTGCATCAGCTTCGACCCAGAGGCCGAAAAGCGGAAAGGGATAGTGCAATGGTAGGGCGTGTGCTACAGTATGCAGGAGCCATTATTCATTCAGCTACATGTCAGCGATAGCCAAGCAGGTTGGCCGATGGAAGGTAGATCTCGGTGATGAGCACAAGCCTGAGGCCCAGAAAAGCCTCATCTTCAGAGTGTCTGCTGCCATCGCGCCACTGCATGATGCCTTGCAAGGTCACTCAAAGTTGAAAACTTGGTGCCGCCCTACTTGCGACAATCAAGAGGAAGCATTGCAAGCTGCAGTCGACTTGTTTTCCTGCTAAACTCTGCACGTATGTGCGTCCTTCCGTGCAGCCCTGCTACCTTGGATTGTGGGACAGGCTTCCCCAGCAGTCACTGCGAATATAATATAACAGCAAGGAGATATTCAACATTGAAGACATACACAATATTGGCTATTGTTGATGTGGGTGATTTCTCAGCAACCTGACAAACGCTTCCCCTGTGCGTGTGTGTGTGTGTCTATCGTTCCATGTTGACTAGTTGTTGTTCCCGGTCATCTTTGGGTGAGGTCTGTAGATGGCTCTTTGTTTTCGATTTGTTTGTTCTGCCTTTGAAACTTTAGAAGTGTTTCGGGCCGAGCTGCGAGTCCGGTATTGCAAGAAAGTGCTTTTCTCCGGTTTTCGTGAGTGACGGTACCAGCTCGGGACGAAGTTGAGGGATGAGGCTGTGCAGAAGTGTGCACTGTCCACTTTGCACCTCGGTGCTTTGTCAGAGCAGCTTCAAGCTTTGGGGAAGGCAGACAGTCATCATCATGCCTCGATGCCCTTGAGAGACTCGTCCCTCGAAGCGTGTCGATGAGGTACCAGCTCCCAACGAGAAGCCCCCAACGCGGCAGAGTGCGGAGGCAGAGTCTGCAGCCCAGCTTCCAACAAAGCCCGGTTAGAAGTTCCACTTCGGAATCGCCAAGGAAGGCAGCAGGCGCTGAAGAGGCGATAAGGTGGGCACGGCAGAGTTTGCGTTCCGAGACTGCCTCTCTTGGATACTGTCGCAAAAAGGAGAGAGGCTTTGGACGCTCGCCAGAAACATGCGGAGGATTATGGCCTGTCTCTCAGCATCTAGAAGGATCCCATGTGTAGCCTGCAAGCAGCAAAATCGTCAGGCTGGGACAGCTGACCCCTGATCCAAAGAAGCGAAAAGGTTGTGCAAGAGATGTTCCTCATTTCCTGCCCATGGAAACTTCTTGTCAACACGTGTGCAAATAAGCGGTTTTGCTCCCCTTCTTGGCTCTTGCTCTTGCCAGAAAGCCAGTGACATGCAATCAAAAGTGCTTATTGGTGTTGACTACTTCGGAAGGTTGCACCATGTTGTGCCCACAAGCATTGACTTTCCTGCTTCCGGCGCCGAAACGACGATGGGCTGCGCGGTAGCAACAAGCCAGGAAAGGCTACAGCTGGAGAGAGAGGCCAGATCTGCTGAACCGTTTGCATCGTAGCTCTGACTCTAAGGGAGGCAGATCGAGCAGGCGTGTGTTCGGAGGCCATACTCTTGCGCAAGGTTGCCATGGTTCCGTGACTTACCGGAATTTCAGCGCACCAGGCAGTCCGGTTCAGCTGCAGAAAGATTCACGCATGTGCAAAGTGCTGTTTTGAAGCTTCGCCTGCCGGTTCCTCACAGGCAAGCGCTTTGGTTTCAAGAAGACCTGGGTGCGCAACGCGTCCATCTATGTCTTGAAGGACAAGGTGGCATATTTTAACAATAACAGCCGTCTGGGCCATGTTGAATTTGCAGATGCTCGGTTCCAGCACTTGCAGACATCTGTCGAAGATGGTAGCACGTTGCTGTTGGCCAATCCGGATTGCAGCGTGTTCAACGCGAATATGTCAGGATCTGTAGATGTTCGAATCAGTGCTCCAAACGCAGCAGATTTACATACTATGTTGGAGGACAAAAAGACAGAATGTGGATGACGTCAGTCCACGGAAAACTTTTGCGTCCGCACCATAGCTTGACAATTTCGTTTTCACGCCAACCATGTTGAATCGATCCAGCGTCGCATTTCTCAGTTGATTTCATAGAATACGTTCGATGCTGTTCGATGATGGAAAGCATATTGAACTCGAATCAGGCAAAGAGGACAAGAACACGAACTTATCTTATGTTGAGATATTACTGTAGGAAGAAAAGACTGCACGATAAGATCATTGAAATACGTTGTATTGCTTCAATACGACGAAGAATGATTTGTTCCAATATCACACATAATATGTCCGACTATAACTATAACAAATAAACATTTATGTTGTAAGTATTGTTCGATGAAATACACGTGTAGTATAAATAAATACCTATCCATATATAAGATGAAATCCTTACTAGTGATTCACATAAAAATTACGGACCGAATATATTATTAAGAGAAGATTTTGATTATAGGTTGGTTCGTTATAATTTTGAGATGTCTGTTTCATTATTGAACTTCAAAGCTTTTATAATTATATGATTTAGGGTTCTCGAATAAAACGGGGTCGTATTGCTTGCGTCCGTGATTCTGGACGCATTTGGGTAATTTGGTCTTTTTCCGCGTTTTCTTCATGATAGTCTCTTGTATGGTTGTCTCGTATAGTATGACTAAATTCTTAGAAATTGTGAGGTCGAGAGCATTTCTCTCTCGATACTAAAGTTCCGTAGGTTTTGTTAGTTTTAGGATATTTCGTAGCATGAAGATCTTCTAAGCTTTAGTAAGTTTAGGATGATATTCTCGCAGAATAAAATTCTGCAGATTTTAAGATAGTGTTCTCGCGGTAGTAGAAGCCTGTAGATTTCTTGCGGATGTTGTAACGGATTCTTTATATGATATTAATCGCGATTCTTGTTGGGCTCTTTTGTGTGGGTTCGTGTAGTTCGTTTCCGGTTCCGCGGTTCGTGTCTGGGCTCGTGGTTGGTGCGTCTGGGTTCGTGTCTGGTTAGTATCTGGGTTGGGTTTGTGCATGGCGCGTGTCTATTTCGGGTCTGGTTCGTAATTGTAGTCGTGTTTGGATTCGTATCTGTTTTGAATTTGATTCATATCTGGTTCTGATCTCGGTGCGTATATAACGTATTCGGATATAAGAAGAATTCGTATTATTCGGATATGAATAGAATTCGTT
>CAJNDT010000194.1:0-17500 GCA_905221615.1 Symbiodinium sp. CCMP2592
ATGCAAGTTCCTGCAAGCGACCACGCCACTCCCTGTGGAGAGTTGCACGGCGGAAAGGATACAAGTAGTAGTTTGCACACACGTTTCAACCCTGGACCACGCCAATCCATGCAGAGGGTTACACGCAGCGCCCAAAGACCATGCAACAGTACCTGCACACCTTCCGATTAGAACATTCGAGGAAGTTAATCCCTCTCAATGAAGGATTGCGCGGGGCACCGCAAAATGTGTAACTTTACCTTGCGTTCGACCACTCGACCACGCCAATCCCTGTGAGGGGTTGCAAAATTCATTTCAATGCTCATCAAAAATTGCAACTTTACCTCGCGTTCGAACACTCCACTACGCCAATCCCTGTGAAAGGTTGCAAAATTCATCTCAATGCTCATCAAAAATTGCAACTTTACCTCGCGTTCAACCACTCGACCACGCCAATCCCTGTGAGGGGTTGCAAAATTCATCTCAATGCTCATCAAAAATTGCAACTTTACCTCGCGTTCGAACACTCCACCACGCCAATCCTTGTGAAGGGTTGCAAAATTCATTTCAATGCTCATCAAAAATTGCAACTTTACCTCGCGTTCGAACACTCCACCCCGCCAATCCTTGTGAAGGGTTGCAAAATTCATTTCAATGCAAATCAAAAAATGCAACTTTACCTCGCGTTCGAACACCCGACCACGCCAATCCCTGTGAAGGGTTGCAAAATGCAAATCCCTGTGAAGGGTTGCAAAAAAAATTGCACTGCACCCAAACCCTGTGAAGGGTTGCGCGGCGCCCGCAAGAAGTGTAACTTTACCTCGCGTTTGAACGCCCGAGGAGGCGAATCCCTGTGAAGGGTTGCGCGGGAACCGCAAAATGTGTAACTTTACCTCGCGTTTGAACGCCCGAGGAGGCGAATCCCTGTGAAGGGTTGCGCGGGAACCCTAAAATGTGTAACTTTACCTAGCGTTTGGGCGCTCGAGAGTTCCAATCCCTGTGAAGGGTTGCGCGGGAACCGCAAAATGTGTAACTTTACCTCGCGTTTGAACGCCCGAGGCAGCGAATCCCTGGGAAGGGTTGCGCCGGGCGCCTAAAATGTGTAACTTTACCTCGCGTTTGAACGCCCGAGGCAGCGAATCCATGGGAAGGGTTGCGCGGTGCGCCTAAAATGTGTCACTTTACCTCGCGTTTGAACGCCCGAGGCAGCGAATCCATGGGAAGGGTTGCGCGGTGCGCCTAAAATGTGTCACTTTACCTAGCGTTTGAACGCCCGAGGCAGCGAATCCCTGGGAAGGGTTGCGCGGTGCGCCTAAAATGTGTCACTTTACCTAGCGTTTGAACGCCCGAGGCAGCGAATCCCTGGGAAGTGTTGCGCCGGGCGCCTAAAATGTGTCACTTTACCTAGCGTTTGAACGCCCGAGGCAGCGAATCCCTGGGAAGGGTTGCATTCCCGATGGACCCCGACGGTGCCACCCCCGCCAATATTAAGAAATATTAAGATACCGAGATGTAGAGAGTAAGTCATAAGTATAGTAAGTCATAGATGCATAGAGAGTCAGTCATAAGTAAGTAAGTATAGTAAGTATAAGTAAGCAAGTCAAGTAAGGTAAGTCATAAGTCATAGTAAGTCATAGATGCGTAGAGAGTCAGTCATAAGTAAGTAAGTATAGTAAGTATAAGTAAGCAAGTCAAGTAAGTAAGTAAGTATAGAGATAGCATAACATAGAGTCCAGTGTCAAGTGTCAAGTGTCAAGTAAGTTAGTAAGTAGATTGAAGTAAGTAAGTAAGTAAGTAAGTCGTAAGCATATCATAGAGTCAAGTATCAAGTGTAGAGTCAAGTATCATAGAGTCAAGTGTCAAGTGTAGAGAGTCAGTCATAAGGGTCAAGTAAGTAAGTAAGTATCAAGTGTAGAGTCAAGTATCAAGTGTAGAGTGTAGAGTAAAGTATGGAATCAAGTGAGTTGATTCTATGTCTGTCATCTATGTACTCAGCTGCGGCGTTCCACACGGAAGAACCCTTCGCGATGCTTTCGGGAATAATGGGCTCCGGAGAACCACAAGGCAATCTTGAACGAGCCCTCGCCGAATTTGACAGGTTGATGATCCGCCAGCTGAGGCACGACAACGATGGTAAGGCCGAAGATCTCGGCAGCTGCGTGCAATTCGAGATTCCCCATCCCTGACTCAGCGCGCTCGAGCTCGTTGAAATAATCCTCGCAGCTGTCGACTTTCCCAACGTCACGAGTGTTGGTGCCGCCCCAGAAAGGCAAGGGCCTTCTTTTTGCGCATGTGCGCAACGATCTCTGCTCGGACATGAGCGCTCGCAGTGGGCTTTGAGCTTTGCTTGACCCACTGAATGCCCTTGCCAAGAGCATGCGGGAGGCATGCTCCGTCGGCGGGCACCTCCACCAAAGCGGTGCCGTCGGGTAAAAGCACGTCGCTCCACTGCCTGCCGTTGCTTGCTCTCAGAGGTAGCCTACTTGTCGCCCTCCGCTGTTTCTCCGGTTGCCGTAGGGACCGACTCGACTTGGGTGAGAAAGAGCTCCTTGGAGAAGCGGAAGGTGGCCGGCTGCTGAAGCACAGTGCGCCGAGCCCGTGTGGGAACTGCCGGGGCAGGCGCCAAAGGGACCATCAATGGCAGCCGGGCGCTTATCAACCGCCGTGGGCTCAAAGAACAAAGCATTCCTGCCAGAGTCCTTCAAGAAAGTGTCGGCTTGCGTCGCAGCCACCCCAAGGTGTCCTTGACCGTGGGGAAGCGAGTCTTCAGGAAGCGCACCGCGTTGGCCCGGAGCTCATTGTACTCCTGTTGTTTGACAAACTCGCGTCCCACCACCACACGCAACACCGTAGTTTGTGGCGCCACCAACTTCTTGGCCGGCCGAAGCAACCGCTCGGCGAAGACTCGGAAGAGCCTGCGTTAACTGTCGTG
The DNA here is from genome assembly GCA_905221615.1 of Symbiodinium sp. CCMP2592. NCBI lineage: Eukaryota > Dinophyceae > Suessiales > Symbiodiniaceae > Symbiodinium > Symbiodinium sp. CCMP2592. The sequence goes on from CAJNDT010000194.1 coordinate 2,912, forward strand.
CGCCGTTTTTTTGCATTTCTGAGGATTCGGACTTGTCTTGGGGTGGGGTGGGGCGGGCGGTTAATAACGTCCGTGCTGCGTGAGCTTGGGCCAAAGCTGATGCAGTTTTCGCGACAAAAATTCACCAATCCTCCTCAATCAATACGACTTCCCAATGTTTTCATCCTGATTCCAATCTATCCTATCTTCTTCTCAGCTCCGATGAGTCTCACAAATCTGACGAAGTTGATCCGATGCAGTTCCTTGCGATAGGCAGATCTCACGAAGATGATCCGATGCAGTTGTCGCGACAAAAATTCACCAATCCTCCTCAATCAATACGAATTCCCAATGTTTTCATCCTGATTCCAACCTATCCTATCTTCCACTCAACTCAGATGAATCTCTCACATCTGACGAAGTTCATCCGATGCGTTTTCCTGCGATAGGCACATCTCACAATCATGATCCAATGCAGTTGTCGCGACAAGAATTCACCAATCCACGGCAATTCCCGATGTTTTGATAGTGCAACGAGTATGTCTTTTTCATTGATCTCTCTTTGCTGCCGCATTCGCGGCTGAAAAAGTCATTGGTTACTCATCTTCGAAACCACGTAGAGGAAAAAAGCACAAACTTTGGGGTAAACGGCAAAATCGCATTTTTGAGTGTTGACATCACGAAAACCTCGTTGTGCGCAGTGTTCTCGGCCCTTCAACCACGCGAAAAAGAAGACCCAGAAAAGTAAGACGCCGAATCTCGCAAAGTGCCACGCCTGCCATGGTTTCCACAAAACTAGCTCTGAAAACAGCATTTTCTTTTAGGCCTCGTTTTCAGTCTTAAAATGTGCTCCCGCTGTGGCGAACCGCGTATTTGCACAAAAAACACGCGACGGATTCCGACACTTGCGGTATGAGCTAATAAATATATACACACATGTAAGACCCTTTTCATACACATATTTGTGCACATACTAACCTGTTGACACACATTCAAAAAATCGTAGCAAAACATTTGGTTAATGTTTGAGTAGGTGTAATATCTGATACTCGAGGTAAGGGCTTGAAACATGCTAAACAATATTGTCAAACAGTTCATCTTTCGCATATTAAAGATAGATATAGGACGTATCTGTGTATTTATCTGTGCATCTACAGACCTGTTTCATTTTAGGTATATCAGTTTGTCTGATAACGATAGCCACAAGCGCAGTATTCATTGAAATAGACATTTCTTGCAAAAGGGCCGTAGTTAGTATGCTACAAATGGACGTATATATGTATGTATATGTATGCATGTATGTATGTATGTATGTATGAAAAGTTGACCGCTGTGATTAGCTTGCAAGTGAAACAGTGTTACAACAAAGAAGCAAAACTAATTACGGCACTCACATGTATACATACGTACACATGTACACATATAGAAAACATATATCGAGTGCCCTTTCCGTGAGAGCGCTGTCTCAATTTATGTGGTGCGCCGACCAACCGAAAAATATCCGGAAGTGTTCGAAATCCGCGCAGTAGAATCCAGGAGCTCCAACATAATATTGTTGTTTCTTTGCTGGTCACTTTGTTGTCTGCTGCTTGCTTTTGGTTCCTTTACTGTGCATATTCTGGACTTGGCTGCATGCCCTGAAACCACCGAAAACCCGCATGCACAGGGCTCCCTGTTTTGTATACTACACCAGCATATGTCATAACAAGATGGCGATAGCAAGCTACGCTTAGTGTGGTATATATGAATATGCAAATATATGTTATATACACATATATGGTCACAACCCCCCATGATCCAGCCCAGCCTTCTTGTCAACTGTTCGTGCAAGGTACTATGTCTCCAAATGCTTTCTCCGAAGTCCATAAACCATCGGTATTTGCGGGGCTTTCTATACTTCACAGATATTGACCTGTGCTTATCGTACTCTATTTCTTGCAAATGAAAAACCACCCAAATTCCAAACCAGAATCTGGTTCTGCGTCCGCGCTAGTGCGAAGAAGCACTCGAGCCCCTCTGTTAAGACAGACGAAAGAAAACACAGTTGTTTTTGCTCAGTGGGTGTTATTATCTGTCATTAGGAACTCCTGTTTCATCACACACAATGGCTGGAACCCAACGAGCCCTTACGATCTGCCAATAAAGCAAAATTAAGTCTGAATGTTTCGGAGAAGAAAGTGGTCTCGCTCCACCGAATTCCAAATACATTCGGTGGTATGTCGAGGTATGTCGAGCTTTTTACGCTGCAAAACATGAAAACCATATAACAAGTCAAATTTTCGTGTGCTACCAGCAAGAACACAAGCTAAGACCAAGTAAACATCCCCCGCCGTCTTCTCCTCATAGAACTATGGAAGCATACCTCTATACTATACCTTGTAAGGCTTCGTGGGAATTGAGACAAACATTTTACTTGGAAGCATTCGTTGTGCCTCTCCTAGTAAAACGACGTATGCTAAACACATCTGCTGTCCTCGCTTAACTACTAAGATGAAAGACGATCCCGGCTCACAACTCAATCAAGCTCTATTGCAGCGTACTACTCGCACACATAATAAAGATCCTGCCATCCTTCAGGGCAAAATGAAACAGCTCCAAACCTCTCTCTCCCCACAGACTCAGAGCAATGGTGGAACACATCTAATTCTCACTATCGTTATGCGTTTAGGACAGCAACAAAACACTTGACTTGCATCTTGATCAAGGCTGATGTTAGCTACAATCATGACTCAGCTCGATGAAAGAAGACTTGGAACTGAAGCAATTGAAGCTCATTTGCTAGGTTCCCCAGTGTCCCCTTAATCATGAGGTTTGGTATCTAACGGAACCCTCAAACTCATAAGGCAAACAGGATACTAGTGGGGAACTGACTTTCTGTAATACGAAAGGAACGACCATTTATCTTGCAATATGAAATACCTGAGCTTATCAGCTTCGGTAGCTATTGAATATGAAGTGCTTTTTCCGCAGCGGGCAAGGTTCTAAACTGTTAGCAAGGTCTACACTGTTAGCAAGATCTTACCTCAATGAGGAAACAAGAACTCGACGATATTTAAACATGATGTCAATGTCAGGTTCAACAGACATTCGCGTTTGCATACAGACAAGTTTCATTAGCATAAGAGTGTGCAGCTGTTCTTCTATTTCTTCTGGTGAGCAAAGCTGCTCTCAACTACGGTTCTGAGTTTCGTCGGTGAAAAAAAGCGTGAGTACCGTTGGTAGCTGAAGCACGCGAAGGCCACTTATGTAATACAGCCAGAAGCAGCCGTTTATCTTGCAATATGCAATAGCGGAGCTTATAAGCTTATCTGCTGGCTAGATCCGATGTCTCTCAACCTTGAGAAGAAAGCTAGAGAGCCACGTCCCCACCACGTCCTAGAGCATCCACAAACACAAACAGGTTTGAATAGTACAGGGCACACTGCTCCTCTATTACTCTTTGGATTTCAGCTTAGGAAAAGTCGATCCCTGTCCATGTTTTCGCATCCGAAGTTGCTAAATTGCTGCCAGGCTCTAATTTCCACAAAATTTCTATAGCCTGGCACTGAAATGCGAAAACACAGGCAGGGATCAAATTTCACCCAAATTCCTAGAATCCTCGCATCTATGCGGAGAGCGGGAGCGATAAATGCTCGGATTCTGGGAATTTGGGGGAAATTTGATCCCTGCCAACGTTTTGGGGACATGTGATCCTTGTCGATGTTTTCGCACCGGGAGGTTGCCCACCTCCCATGATCCACTGCTTACGAAAATCGTGCTGGGTTGGATCATGGGGGGCGGGGGGCGGCGTGAGCATATATATATGTATATATATATACATATACTTACATACGATGTGCATGTGTACATATTCTTTGTGTGTGTATGCATAGACCTAAGTATGTTGTGAGCAATGTGCTATGCTATAATATACGTGTAGAAAACATATGAATACAAGTGGTATACAATCTAACCTGTATTGCTTTTTATGTTGTGGATGCAACTGGAAATTGAAACTTAGGTGATGGACATTCTGCTGTATATGCCGTATTTTATGTTATATAGTAAGTGAAGCTAGAGTGAACTAAGAATGCATCGTGTCACCTCGTACTACATGCTCAATATTGGCCCGAACCTATATTAATAGTCTGTTGTGCTATGCTGTAACACAGCACATTGTTTGCAAGACCATACTGTGCTATGTTGCATATCATATGCTGTATTCCATTATGACGACCTCTATCATGTCATCTCAACGAATTTGCGATGGCATCATTCCAAACCATGTTATATTTACAGAAAGCACTGCTCTGTGACAGAAACACTCTGCGTCGCATGAGTAGACTATGCAATGTACAAGACTAAACTCTGCGATGCAAGCGACTTTAAGCTATTCTAAGTTATGCCATATCACACAATGCCATACAGTATTGTATTCTGCTATGTTGTATTATGGGATGTGATGCTGTATTATGACGCTTTGTGTGAAAACTTTTGGCTCTGTACTATGCAGTTCTGTATTCTCTCGTATTGTGCTGCACTTCACTTTCAATTACATTGCATTCCTCATATTGCGTTATATGGATATTATCTGGCCTTACATTGACCTGTTCAGTGATTGAACCTGCCCGTCTTTTCTCTGCTTTCATGTTCGCCTGTTGCCACTAGCCTTGTACCACGATTATGATTGCCGTTACTATTCTTTAAGATATGAGCTTTTGAGGCTTGCACCTTCGGGGTTGAGCATTTGTTGTTCCTTCCTTCTTCCGTCCATCCTTCCTGGCTCACTTCCTCACATGGATTGCTCCCTCTTCTTTCGCGATGCTCTCCTTTTAAACGCATAGGTAAATTTTGTTGCGACCCTGATGACATTTGACTGAACCCTCTTTGAATTTGCTTTGACGCTGCTTATTCTTCGATCCACATCCCGCCACAATGCATGCCGTGCAAACGGGCTCGCAATCAACCTGAGCCCGAGCGATTCCTGATGCTTATCGTACTTACGTATCTAGCGCACGTGATGCATACATATATGCAAACTCAGGTGCAGAAGAAGGGCAATCACACGTCGGAAATTGCAACATTCAACATAGACAGTTCTAGGTATACAGAACTGAGACAAGCAGCCACCACGCCCCGCGTCTTCGGAGTATAGGATAAAACCATCATTCACCACTTGCCATACGGAGGTGACCACAACAACCTCTGGATCATAACAGGAGACTCCACCAATGCTTTCGACTTATGAGGGACCCCGTCATGCAAATGTCAAGGTGGTGGAGTCGAAGGCTGGATGTCAGATCATGTGCTGAGGCTTATCTCAACTTCTGCTTGATCTCTAACCCTGATCTTCCGTTAAGTCTGATGACGAGATCCAGCCAGCCCCACATCCACTCTTTCGAAAAGAAGACATGCTTGCCACCGGCGCCAATTCGCATCAAGAGCTCCTGGCATTATACTGTCGGGCATGCAACAAGCTGCGAAGAGTCGTCTACTTTCTGTTGCTGGCAAAGCCAAAGGCCTGCCCTGAGACAAGAACAACCTCGTTCAGAATCAGACAAGGGTCCACCGTGAATATTGCTGCAAAAGCTACATGCATGAAAAAATACTCCGGCTGCATCGACCCCGGATGCTCGATAGCATGCTGGGTTTCGAAGCCGATGAACACCGCGTTCGTCAGAACCACAAGGGTGCAACCGGCTTCGAAGAAGGGATGCGAGCAAATCTCGCCAAGGCAGCCTTGCCTGGAATCTTCTACACCTTCTGCATTCGCGGGGAGCAGCTCCTTCTTCGATCGATGCACTTCGGAAGCCGCTCGTCGAAGTGCACGGTCAAGTGCTGAGAAAGTCTTCAGATAACGCCGCTGGGTCCCTTGTTCAGCCTTCATGCTCATGCTGGCTTCCACTTCGCTAATCGAGCTGGCTGACGAAGCCACGCTGGACCGGATCGACTGGCGTTCTGTAACTATTGGTACTGGAAACGCAGCGGGCTGCACCAGGCTAGTTTGAAGGCGTTCTTTGAACACAACGTTCTGCAATGTAGAATGCTGTGCCGCCAGCTGCTGCATGATCTCCCGGTGCTGCTGCATCAGCAAGCCATGCAAGTCCGCAGCGCAGCTCGCGTCGACTGCTGCCATGTAGATGCCAGGGCTTGCTGGGGGAGAGTGGCGTACACTCTCCGGCACTTCGACGTCTGCTGGCAGATTGGAAAGCTCTGGAGGCAGTGTAGTGTCCATTCCGCTGGCGCGCGATGTCTCTGGTGACAGCGCACGTGGGTCGCACATGGACAACTCTCTCTGTCTGAGGAATGGAATGAACAAGCTAGAAAGGCATCTGGACTTGCTTGCCGCTGGAGTCTCGTAGTCCGTCGGATTTGTGGACACGTGTCAGAACGGAATCAGTGACTGCTGCTCTGTGCATGCCTTTCTGGACCGTCCGAGCATGGCAACCCCGCATCCCATTTTGCTGCTTGCCTGCTAACTTAAGATATAACTTGATAGTCATAGCGGTACGAATAGTGAAGTAGTAGTGGTAGTAGCACTCGGTCGTAGCAGCAGCAGCAGCAGCAGCAGCAGCAGCAGCAGCAGCAGTAGGAGCAGGACCAGGAGCACCAGCAGCAGCAGCAGCTGCGGCAGGAGCAGCAAAAGCGGTATTGACAGGCGTAGTCGTCGTCGATGTCGTCGTCGTGGTGCTGCTGCTGCTGCTACTACTACTACTACTACTGCTGCTCTTACTCCTACACTCCTACTGCTACTCTTACTCCTACTCCTACTGCTACGGCAACTGCTTACTTCTACTGCTTCCGCTACTACTACTACTACTACTACTACTACTACTACTACTACTACTACTACCACTACCACTACCACTACTACTACTACTACTACTACTACTACTACTACTACTACTACTACTACTACTACTACTACTACTACTACTACTACTACTACTACTACTAGTGATGGAGTAGCGTAGAGTACTACGAGTAGTACTCTTCGTCGTAGTAGTCGTAGTAGTAGTATAGTAGTAGTAGTAGTAGTAGCAGTAGCAGTAGCAGTAGCAGTAGCAGTAGCAGTAGCAGTAGCAGTAGCAGTAGCAGTAGTAGTAGTAGTAGTAGTAGTAGTAGTAGCAATAGTAGTAGTAGTAGTAGTAGTAGTAGTAGTAGTAGTAGTAGTAGTAGTAGAAGTAGTAGTAGTAGTAGTAGTAGTAGTAGTAGTAGTAGCTATGAACAGCAGTTGCTATGATTACTACTAGTACTCGACGTTACTCTAAGTTCCCCACATTTGGCTTCTCCACGTGAACCGGCCGCGTCACTCCAATCGAGAAACTACTCTGCCTTCCAAGGCATACGGTGCGAGCTCACCTGTGGAGAATCTAAGCAAGCTGGAGCATGGTTTGGCAAAAATGTCAGACTGTCAGACTATTGCTATTCGAGCTACACTACTGCCATACTACAGACATTCAAGCCTCCAGTCCAGCAAAACGACAACTGATGAAAGGCGGCTCTGACCGGAATACTTCATACATAAAATGACTCCACTGGACCATGTGCGGAACACGTGGTGACATGTACAGCAGCCAAGCTCCACTCTTATGTGCAGCAGCTGAACCTTCTCAACACTGGCGGGCTCTCGTGGTGGAGGGAGTTGGGACGTGAAGGCTCGACTGGGCTCAAATGCAGCCTACAAAAAGGAAATGAAACTGGGGCGTCCCCAGGGTGTCTAGGACTTGGGGCAGACATCCAGCGACCCAGATCTGTGTTGAGCGGCTAGTTGTTGCTTCCTTGGGAAGCGAAATGTCGCAACATGCAACATGTGGAAACTGCATCGTCCACCCTACCCCCGAGGGTAGGGACCTCAACTACCTTACGAGGTTGCCCGTTTTGGGGTTGAGGCATACTTCACACCTCCAAGGGAGGAGGATTTGTCGACATCCTCAAGGACCGGCACCACGCCCACAGCAACTCCAATCATGTCAGTCCTCGGCCGCGCCGCTGCTTGTCACAAGTCTGCACATGTGTGCAAGCTGCATCAGAGGGTCTGCAACATTTGCAGGTGCATGGAACGGATAGCAGGGATAGGCAAATACCCAGCAGAAGTTTCGCTCAACCTGCGTCCTGTAACGTCCCAGCGCATCGGGCCCAGGCGGCCCAAAATGTGAAAAGCTAGACTCTCAATCATTTGCCGAGTTGTTTTTTCCAACATTGTGCAGTGCCCGCTTCTGCAAGCAGGGATATCAATGCCTTCACTAAAAAATCATTAAGAACTGACCTCCAAGCGGATCGGTTTCGCCATGTTGTTTGGTTGGATGGTCGGTCGCTTGGTTTGTAGGTGTCGTCGTCGTCGTCGTCGTTGTTGTTGTTGTTGCTGCAGCCGCTCCCGCTGTTCTTGCTGTTTCTGGTGGCGCTTTTGTTGTTGGTGGTTGGGGGTGGTGAGGAAGGGGCGATCGTTGCACTGGGGTGTTGGGGTTGTATAGGGGTTGTATGGGGGATATAGTGAACAGATTGGGGGGTGCATGTGAGGTGTAGGGCAGGGAGTATGAAAGGATGTATGGGATATAGAGGCTGTTGCTGGTGCTGTTGGCGTTGTGTTGGCACAGGCATTGTTGAGGCGCGCGCAGGCGCATTTTTAAAGGCATTGTTTTGGCCGTTGATGTCGTCGCCGGTGGTTGTTGGTGCTGCCGTTGCTGCCAATCTGGCAGGCGCAAGGTAGTTTCATCGGTGTCCTGGGTGGTGGCTGTCGAGGTGCAGGCCTGCACTGGGCTGAGGCGGGTTCGCGTAGCGGTTAAACTGTAATGCTTTCAAAGCTCAAACGGGCAAGCTGTGACTCGACATGGGATTGGAACCGGCTTTGGCTCCGGATGAGCCATGTCTGGTCATGTATGATTTTGCCCACCTTGGTGCCGATGCTGAAACACTGCTAATCTGCAAATGCACGGCGCTATGCTGAATCGAAAGGCTAAACCCCAAATACAAAACCTTTGCATCAAACAAACCAACAAACATCAATGGCTCTGGCTGCCCCACGCAAACGCAGGCACCCCATCAGGAACTCGTCTATCTCGACTTCCCCACCAGCATCCAAATCCAATAGCTTGAAGAAGGACCATGCATCCCAGATGTCAAGTCCCAAACTTTCGAAGTATTCGCGGACTTCTGGGCAATTGATCTTCTCTTCGAACCTCGATTCTGTTATCAAAGCATAGCTCAAAACATGTCATGTTCTGTTTAAAATCAAAACTGCACCCACACAGACTAAAACACGGTAGCGCAGGAACATTGCATAAGTAACCACTGAGCTGTCACCATCACCGTTGAACTGGTTGAACAAACTGCGGATTTTGGTGACGTGTGCTTCCTTGTCCTCCAAAATTGCTTGCACCACTGAAGCATGATCTTGTTGCGCGCTGTCGATTGCAGACTGGCAGAACACGCCCGTCACCTTAAATTTGGACTAACTAACTAACTTTGTTCTGGTGCCGGCAAGCCCCAAATGGCCCTCATAAACCCTCGTTTCAGAAGGAAGGGTAGCCATCTGACATGAGTGCAACGGCCAAGTGGTGCAGAAGAACGCTGCTGCATACAAGTCGCCACATTCAACACTGCGAAGTACGTGAACGAGATAAATAATACGTAGCAGATCACCCACCAAATCGAGATCGCCTGCAACGTTCGCAAAGTACAGGCTTATACTCTTCAACTTCACAACGGTGTTGTCTGCTGCTAAACGAAAAATGCCACATCCATCAAAGCTACAGCAGCAGCAGCGCAAACAAGGTGTCACTGGCAGCACCAACACAAGCTCCACCGAAGCAGCATGGCAACCACCACCACCATCAACACCACCAGGACGAGCACCACAACGGCAACAGCAACAGCAACAATCATTTTTCATTCAGACGCTCGTGCGGTAGTTCCGCACTTTCGTGGGCATCAGGCTACATGACTGTTCATGAATGGCCAGCTATTGGGCAAGTTCAGCAGAGCAGAAACCATACGGACCAAGCTAAGCCTAAAACAAAGCAAGCCAAGCTAGAAACGGCCCCAAAACTGGCGGGTCTTGCCGTCTTGCCTCGCAGCAATCTGCAAAAAGCTTAGCAAGACTTGCGTCACACGGCGGTCCGTGGACTAAGCCCGTGCGGAGCGCAGATCTGCACCCTGCGCGCCGGTCCGAGGACTCTGCACACGCAGTTGTTCGCAAAACAGAGCTTTAAGCATATCACCCACAAAACTTGTGGGTTTTTCTCGGTTGCTGTTCCTTTTCGTAAGCAATATCAAACAACAATCTAAACAAACCAGGATGGCTGGATCTAGGAAGGGGGGCTCCCACTGCAACAGGGGGCCATCTTTCCATGCAACAGCGGCAACCTCCCACATCAACCAAGAACTCCTGTGTGGAGAGTGGCGTCCGCCAGACTAGGAGGCCGACGAATGCAAACTTAGCAAATATCTGCTCTGCAAACAGCGCAAACATGAACATGAAATAACCCTCCTGCGGAAAAACGGGAGCCCTCACGCGTAGGTAGGAGCAGAACGAAATTGCTTAGCAAGTTGTTGTCTCCCCCCGGATTGGGGACCGGGCCAGCTCCTGCTTGCAACGCGTGCAAAGTGGTGGTGCAGCGCAAGAAAGCGAGACCGCAAGAAGCCTCACAGAGAGTGAAACAGCACTCCCATGCGCAGCCTGAGCTAACTTAACAAATGCGTGGTTGAAGGACCCGGGAACTGCTCGGAACTCAAACAATTGGGCCCTCCACAGGCTGTCCTGTGGTGATTGGACGGCTACAGTTCGCAGCCGCTTGGGCTGGTAGCGCTTCAATGCGCTTCAGCAACAACAACAGCAACCGCAACAGCTATAGCAACAGCAACAGCAGCAGCAACAGCAGCGGCAGCAGCAACAGCAGCAACAACAGCAGCGGCAGCAACAGCAACAACAACAGCAGCAGCAACAGCAGCGGCAGCGGCAGGGGCACCAGCACCCGCACTCGCAGCAACAACAACAACAACAACAACAACAACAACAACAACAACAACAACAGCAACAACAACAGCAACAGCAACAGCAACAGCAACAGCAACAACAAGAGCAACAAGAGCAACAAGAGCAACAAGAGCAACAAGAGCAGCAAGAGCAACAAGAGCAACAAGAGCAACAAGAGCAACAAGAGCAACAAGAGCAACAAGAGCAACAAGAGCAACAAGAGCAACAAGAGCAACAAGAACAACAAGAACAACAAGAACAACAGCAACAGCAACCGCAACCGCGACCGCAACCGCAACGACAACCACAACCGCAACCATAACAACCACGACCACAATGTCACAGTGTGCTGTTAGCCCTCACTCCCGTTTGAGAGAGCACGAAAGCACTGAAGTTACCAATGCGACGTCCGCTTCGTGCACGCCAAAGCTGCGCACAAAAAACAGGAGTGTTGCTCAGTTGCGCGGAACGTTTCGCGTTTTGGGCAAAGGTAGGCACCTTTTGGCAGGCCTTCAACCTTTCATCATGCACTACATAGACACATACAAACATCAAATGTAGCAACATTGTACATGAGTACTCGTGCTTGCAAGGTGAAGTCGAAGTTGAAGTGGAAATATGTGGAAATTAGCCGCCCTCGCCGAACTGCACGAGCTCGTGGGCTTGCACCAGGACGCCACACACAGCCATTGCAAGCAATTAGCCGTCCCACTCCTCCAACAGTTGAGCGTCGCTCCTTCTCGCACGCTCCCTGGCCGTCAGGGTGCTCCGCATGAGCTCATGGTAAGGCTTGGTGCGCAAAGCCTCCGACCTCTCTGGGTCTCCACTCCGGGCGCTTCCCGTGGGAAGGCACCCACAAGGGCAAGATCTTCCCTGCCACAGCTTCCACTGCCGACCAGAACGGTCGCAGCTCATTTATCGCACGACCAGTGTGCTCACGAAAGGCCTGCAACCGCAAAACCAGAGGGAGGTTGTCAAAAATCGCAACGACCGAAACCTCCAGCCGCCGAAGGCCACAAGAGGCCGGCACCTGTGGATCATCGCCAACAATGGCCCGCGCAGCAGCCTGACGGTGATTGCAACCTTGCGCAGTAGTGACGCCGCCATCCAAGGCCAACAAAAGAGGCGTTTGAGAAGCGCGCTCCCTCAGAGCGGCCGTAAGGGCCAGCACCTGCTGAATCTCTTCCGCGTCCTCCTGAAGCTGCAAGTTGGGCGGGAGCTGAACGAGTGCAGTCAAGAGCCCGTTGCACTGCGAGGTTCCAGTTGCCAGGGCCGCTCTGTGCAGTAAAAGTCAAGTGTGTCCGCGAAGGGAACTCCTCCCCACAAGCACCAGCGAGGCGGCAGCCCAAACGTTGAAGAACGCGGCCGTCCGCAGCGTTTCCAACCGCAGTTCTGAAGTTGAGGTCTGCACTCCACAACCAGCGTCGCCAAGTGTTCTTCAACTCCGTCGACAAATCACGCTTAGAGACCCAGGTCACGTCGAAAGACTCCTGCCCAACCTGCCAAAGGCGGCCTCGCGCTTTCCGACCAAACTGTTTCAGAGCTTCCAAAGTGTTAGCCCTGGGAGAAGAAGACGGGTCCTCCACGAGCTGTTGCCAACAGCGAAGCAGCGCCCTGCCAGAGACAACGAAGCCAGGATGTCGCTGAACGCCAGCAACAGTAGTCCAAAAGAGGTAAGCACTGCGACCCCCACGCCCACCAGAACCCCAGATGGCCTGCTCCGTCAAAGACGTCCACTTCTGCAGCGTGGCTTTCGTAACAACCAGCCAGGCCACCACGAAGCGCAGCTTGGAGAGGATCAAGAGCGAAGCAAGCATCGCTCGAGTCTTGTAACTGCAGCCAATCATCTGGATCAGTTGGCTTCGGCGTTGAAGCTCCTCAGTCAAGGCCTCAGCCCTACAAGCCTGTCGTCCCGAAATCTGGTAGGACAGGCCCAAAAGAGCAAACTGCTGACAAGGGGAGCCAACCAAAGCACTGTGCTGTTCCAGCTCTGTTTCCAACTCACGGCCACTGGCGAAAAAGGCCAGCTTGTCGGGGCGCTGCTGAAAACCAACGCAAGTGTCGATCTCCACAACGTTGGCCGCCACCGTCACTAAAGCCCGCACGGGGTCCCTGCCCAGCACCCAAATGGTCTGGTCGTCCACATAGGTGCAGAAACAAACAATAGGCTCACGAAGCCGCAGTCACAGTCCAGGGCGGGAGAGCTTGACAGCCATGATGCGGTGCTCAAACTCCAACTCCCAAGGAAGCTGAAGCCGTTGGCAAGGCCAATCCGTAATGAAGGCCACACCCCCGCGAAGCTGACCAGAGGTAGTTATAATCCTTGCGGTCCCACAAAGAACGACCAACCCAAAAGTTTGAAAGTGACATGAGTAGCAGTGTAACTGGCCTCAGCAAGGCGCGTCTCCTGTAAGCAGAGGCAACGCACTTTGCAGTAAGCAGCCAAACCAGCGACAGCTTGCACTCTGCTAGTGAGGGTGCCTACATTCAAAGTAGCGATGCGCAGCTCCTCTCCCTCCCCTTGGCCAGGAGCCACGGTTCCCTTCATGGGGCCTGAGAGCCCCGCCGCTGAGCAGCCAAAGTCTCCTTGGCCTCCTCCTCACGCTCTGTGCCGCATTGGTGAGCAACCCCAAGGAAGTCCAGGAAGCGTCTCGCAGTCTTGCCAGTGGCACCGTCTTGCTTTGCGCAGTCTCGAAAAGCAGTGACGTCCTCGTGTCGCCTGCGCCGGGAGCCGACGGCTTTGCAGATGCCAGGCCCTCGCTGCGTGCCACCTGGAGTCCCTGCACTCGGTTCGCAGCCGCCTTGTTGCGCTTGGCGACAGTATAGCCTTGACAGAGTTGTCGGCGCTCTTCAAGCAAAACTCCTTGAGGTCAACGTCCGGGCGCGCCCCCTTGCCATGGTCAGTGCGAGCTCGGTGGCGAAGACTGCAACGAGCTTCGTCCGCAAGAAGACCAAGACCGCAGCCGGGAACTGGACACCGCGACAAACAGTTGGGGACCAGGGGACCAGCAAAGCTTTGGCCTCCCTGCGGCTCAACTCCTCCACCATGTCCGGGTGTTGCTGGTGGACATGTGCCCATTTACGCTGGGACCATCCACGTGTCCAGTGTCGTAACCACACTCAAGGCACTTCCAGCTGCCGTGGGTTTGGGGCCCAGACCTAACTCTGAGACGAGGCTTCCTCTTAAGGGGCTTAGGAGGAAGGCAAACAGCCTCAGCCTTCGCGTCCTCCACTTCCAAGGTAGAAGGCGTCCTAGTAGCAGTAGCAACGTTGTCAAAAGTCTCCAAGCCTTCCAAGAGCTCCTCGTCGTCAGCCTGCTCGTCCTTGCCCTCCGCGTTAGCAGCAACCGGCGTGGGAGGACTGCTAGCCGCAGCAAAAGCTTCGCCAAGCTGTTGCTGCCCCTCCGAGCTAGGGGCCGTCCTAGGGATTTGCCGGACAAGCTGGCCCTGGGTGTCCTGGCTGAAAAAAGTGAGCCCACAGGAAGTGCTCTCAGGGTCTCCACGTCCACCACGTCCACCGGAAGAGGTGCCCTTGGCCTCCAGACAAGCTGCAAAAAAATCATAATGGGCTCCGGAGAACCACAAAACAATCTTGAACGACAACGATGGTAAGCCGAAGATCTCGGCAGCTGCGTGCAATTCGAGATTCCCCATCCA